>ML276490.1:0-61270 GCA_005239495.1 Nicotiana undulata | reverse complement strand
TTGTACATTGCATTGTGAGGAAGAGAGTAAAAGCACAAAGGGTGATGCCGTGCCATGATATTTCATTTCATTGCATTGTGAGGAAGAGAGTAAAAGCACGAAGGGTAATGCCGTGCCATTGTTTACTTTTCCGACATTTATATTGTTTCGTTGTCGATTATGTTGGATTGTTTTCTCTGTATTACTTCTATCTGTCGATGTGACTGTTTTATTCCACTTGTCCCCCTTTACTGCTCCCGTATCCCCTACTTGCCGGTTTATCTCATGCCTTGTGTTATTTCCTGTTACCTGCTGTAGAATAGGACAGGTTATCGTTAAAGTCAAGTCTAGCCTCGTCACTACTTCGGCCGATGTTAGGCTTGGCACTTACTCTGTACATGGGGTCGGTTGTACTGATACTACACTACACTTCCTTGTGTTGTGCAGATNCTTCATTGTCTTTCTCCTTATTTTCCAGACAGTGTTGTATTTTCATTCCAGACTTGTATTTAGTATTCCGGTAGCTAGTCCGTGAGATTGTGACACCCCGGTTTTTGGGAAGTTTTACGTTATTTCATATTTGTCATGTCTTTATGCTCCGCATTTTTTAAAGTTTCGTTATTTTTATTAAGCAATGTTTACAGGATTCTGTTGGGAATTGGTTGAAATAGACGAACTAACATTTTATTTCGTGTTAAATGATTATAAGTCGCTATTGCAAGATATACGTTGGCTGGCCTAGCATGTTCAACGTTAGGCGCAGTCACGGCCTAAAAGGTGGGAATTTGGGTCGTGACAGTCACGACCCAAATTCCTACTCAGGTCGTGATGGCGCCCAACACCGAAGTCAGGCAAGCCAACACTAGTTACTAACGATTACTTAAGCAAATGAGATGTTCAAACAGTTACCCAGTTTTAAAATTAAGAAGTCATTTACTAAGAGTGAGTAAATGAAGCAAGTTGATTTAAAATAACCCAAAATCATTTGCCATCATAAACGGAATTAGCAAAATACTAGCGAATTAACTACGGATGCCAAGACCTAGTGTCACAAGCCCACAGGCGACTAGTGGAATATACAAATAGACAAAAATGAATGTACAAATGTCTGGAAGGGGGGTAGACAGAAATATCCCAAAATAATAGAAGCTCCACAGTGCCGCTGCAGAACGCCAGGAAGAGCAGCTCACTGTGTAGTCAAATCCCGGTAGTACTCTCAGCGATGAACACCTGAAGGGTGACTAGGGGCAACAATCTCAGAACCTGTACAATTAAGTACAGAAGTGTAGCATGAGTACATATAAAAAAATATGTTACCAGTGAGTATCCCGTCTAAACTCGAAGAAGTAGTGACGAGAGGTAGACGTGTTACTCACTAGGGTCGCTATCAATAATATGATTTAATGAATCTAGGCAGTAATAACATTTATGGGAAGCAAGTAGACATGGAGCATCAGTATATAAAGATAACGATCTACCTGCAAGGGCCAAGCAACAATATTTAATAAAAATCACAAGTTTCTTTCTCACAGAACAATTGAATTGGTAAGAATAATAATAAGACTCTCAATCAAGCACATAGCATATAATATGCCGAGGCGTACGACCGATGCGACGCAGAAATTTAAATGTGCACTGCCGAGGGTCGAGCGGCACGAACCATAGATACATCTATTACCCCGCTCGCGAATCGATAATGCGACGCGGTTGACATAAATATAAGTCTACCCTGCTCGCGAATTATACTTGCGACACGGGTGCTCGTAGACATACACAGAATTTTCAGGAAATTCAGTAATCTATCATGGATTATTCTTAAATTCAGGAATTTAAGCACTTAAACTTACACATAGCTTCCGAAATTCTCATGTAAATTTCAAGGATAATAGGTAACCAGGAACACAAATAAAGATACATGTAAGGCACATATAGGCATGCTTGTGAAGTCCTAAATTCTACCCGACACCACAGAGTAGTAGCTACGCACGGACTCTCGTCACTTTGCGCGTACGTAGCCCCCGCAAATAAGGACAAATTCAATCGTTTACATTTACCTATGGGGACAATTCCCTCTTACAAGGTTGGAAAGGAGACTCACCTCGCGTAGAATCAACTTCCCGATCAAGAACGTGCCCGAAACTCCAAACGTTACACCCGAGGACTCGAAACTAGTCAAATAATATGTAAACATGTCAATGCATGCTCAAGGTATGGAAATTTTCCTACTTATTTAGTAAATTCACTATTCTTGAAGAAATCCCAAAATACACCCCCGGGCCCACATGCTCGGATCCCGGAAAGTTTCGAAGAGATCATTAATATGAAATTTTTATATGATTTCATGGTAGAAAAGTGGTGAAATTCCCTAAAGTTCATCAACCCTAGGTTTTCACTCTAAACCCTTTGATTTCCACTAATTAGATGTTTATCTACCTAAGTTTTGGTGTAATAATCTAACATTTAAATAGAATTTACTTACCTCTTAGTAGCTAGGTTGAGGAGAGTTCTTCCCAAGCTCTCAAGTCTTCAATGGAGGTGTAAAATGGAAAGAATGAAGGAAATCTCGTGTTTAAGTGAAAGTGCATTGCCTGGCCTACATGGGTTCCGCACCTGCGGCTCGAGGACCGCACTTGCGATCTCGCGCCTGCGAGCTGGGACTCGCACCTGCGAAGTTGGACGGGAAAGACTGGGCCCGCACCTGCGGAGCTGGAGACCGCACATGCGGTTCCGCTCCTGCGGAGTTAAATCCGCACCTGCGAAATTATCGCACCTGCGGCTGGGCAACTGCACCTGCGGTCACACCAGATCAGGTGCACCAGCTGCATTTTCAGGTGGTTTTTGGCCTCGTGTGGTGTCCGGGAGGCACCTGGGCCCACCCGATCCCTCGTCCAATTACACCAACAAGTCCTAAATCATACGGACTCGATCAAGCCTTCGGAACACCCGAAACAATGCTAAATCTCAAAATCACCCTCAAAACCCCTAGAATCAAACTTAAGAATTTGTAAGTTCTTGAATTCGGTTCCAATGCGCCGAACCGATCTATACTACTCGGAATGACACCAAATTTTGCAGGCAAGTCATGAATGACATAACGGAACTATTCTTGGTCTCGGAATTCTGTTCAGACCTCGATAACAAAAAAAATCACGTTCCAAACCAAATTTCAACTTAAGGAAACTCTATTTCGCTTATTTGGCGTCGAAACGCTCCCGGGTCATCCAAAACCCATTACGGACATACGTACAAGTCCAAAATCATCATATGAAGCTACTGGAATTGTCAAAACTCGATTCCGATGTCGTTTACTCAAAATGTTGACCGAAGTCAAACTTGGCTTTAAAAGCCAACCTTAAGGAACCAAGTGTTCCTTTACTATTCCAAACACTTCCAAATCCCGAACCACCCGTCTTTGCAAGTCACAAATCACGATAAGCCGCTACAGAAAGTATCATTTGGGGGATCGGGGTCCGAATATGTAAAATGACCGGTCAGGTCGTTACAGAATATGTACCAATTATATTTCTAATGCTAGGCCTTTTTCGGCATTAACAAAGATTTCATTAGAAGATGTCTAATTTCCATCTGCTTTGCCCCATTATTGGATGAAAATAAAATTGACCTTTTCCTTACCACGATTTTATCCTCTCTCTCATCAGAACTAATCCAAACTCAACATAACAATGGTAGAAACACATGATTTTGCAAGATTAATTCTGCAACAATCAAGAACTAATAACAATTTTATTTATAATAGAATTTCTATCAAATATAGGACATATCAGTACATAGCACCAAGATTTAACCTTAATAAAGAAGGAGATGAAAATTGATCTCAAATATTTCTTCTACAAGTCCAGAAGGCAAAGACGCCAGGCCACTAACCGGAACTCGACACATCGATTCGTGTTAATCTCGTCGGCGACAACCTCGAAACCCGATTTTGCTGCTGCTGTTTTACGGTGATTTAAGGTGTTTGTGCGCTGGTTTTTATGGGTATTGAAGTTGATTTTTTATATTGGTGGTTGTTTTAGAGCTGGATTTGCAGCTGGTTTCAATGGAGGTTTGGAGAAAATCCGGCGAGTTTTTAATCGGATTTAGAGGTGGCTTTCATAGATATTTGCAGGTTATTTTTCTACTGAATTTTGGAAGAACCTAAGCTGTGTTTTTTGCTGATTTAGGGTGGTTTAAGATTGCTAGGTTGGCGGCTGAGGTGTTTTTGGGGTCTGTCCCAGATCTGCTGTTACTTCAGGCGACGGGAGGAGGAGAGTTTGACGTGAGGGAGATGGGTGAGGGAGTAAGAAAGGGATACGACGCTGATATCGGGGTTGGTCCTTCTACCGAAATTAGATCTAGCTCTAGGTTTTAGGAAAGTGGGATTTTTAAAGAGGGGTATTTGTTTGGGCCTGGGATTTTGGGCCCTAAAATTGGGTTGATTTGAAATAAAAGGCCAAATTGTTCTTCAAAAAATGGCCACACTACTACTAGTTGAATTTATTTTGCAAAAAGACTAATTAGCATTTTAACTAATTAATTGGACTAATTGATTAATGCTAATGAATATTTTTGTGACTTTTATATATTAATTTATCAATTAAAGAGTGATTAATTCCTAAAGATGCAAATTAAACCTAAGATGCCATGAAATGAAAATGTGACAATTTTTATGATTTTTTTAAATAATTTTAAAGTATTAAACATGCATGAAATGTAACTAAATAGAGAAAAACTCCTAAAATTCATAAAAATTATTTTTGGTCTATTTTTAGGAGTAATTTCCATGCGGGACAAAAATTAAGTGCTCACAAACAGCATTTTTGATATTTTCATTTTGACTTTCAATTATATATACACTAACAACACAAAGCGTTTTTATGTTATCTATGTAACTTAACTATTATAGCTTGTTATCTACATTTCTTTCTAAATCAAAATCAAGGCTTATGATACGACTATTTGTTTTTTTTTATAAATATTTTTAACTTATTAATTCATACAACTTACTCTTATAAAAATTAAACCTGAAGAATCAACCAAGGTTAGAGTGAAGTGATAAGTATTATTCATAATTAACTATAGGTACGAAGTTAACTTAGTTAGAGAGTGCTTTGTCCCCCAATATGAAATTTTCCGTTATGAATTTATATTTGAATGGGCCCCAATACAGTATCAGATACCAAATGAGATTTTGTTTTTAAAAAATAGACAACCAGAGAGAGACGATACCAGTGGCAGAGCCACATGACTTTAAGGGGCGTCACATCTTCATCGAAAAATTATACTTTTTTTTATCTTTTGAGATGTAAACTCTCTTTTGTATATGTAGTATATGCTGAAGTCCATTTTCTTCGCGCGTTTAGTTATTAACTAGATGATGCACCTGTGCGATGCACGAGTCCAATTGTTACTTTTTTCTTGTTGTTTTCTTCCTTTTAATGTTTCTTGGTCTATTGCTAGTTACACACTTTCTACGTCTTTAGGAAAAGAAGAAAGAGAATAAGATTTTGTGTAATAACGTATAAAATTATGATTACATGTATTGTTATTTATCTTTTGCATTATGTGTATTTTAATTTTTCTGAAATCCTATTACTATAGCAATCACTTTGAAATACTTGTCAAAGTTTAATGCTTTATTATATAATGATTAGATAATAATTCAAGTAGAATTTAAATTATTTCTACATAGGATCTACACTTTTTTATTTAAAGATTTCTTGCACGCCTTAAATTAATTACTATAAAATAATAATTAAAAAGTCAGTTGAAAAATAAGTCGTCATGTATTTTTCTAATTGTTTAAATTGAATGATATATAATTTTATTATTTTAGTATTTTCAGCTGTATTAAGATATAACTTTTTCCTTTAAACTAATAATCGTGATTTTTAAATATTAAAAATTTTAACAAGAAAATTTGTCTTTTGTTCTCGTTGAATGACATAATATTAAAAATAAATTAATCTCTCGATCACGCTAAATACTGATAAAATTGAAATTAAATTAAAATATTATAATTTTTTCTAGTTTCATTTGATATGAATGAGATACTATTTAGGGTATAATGCAATTTTCATCACAATAGTAGTATATGTTGATATTTCTTTAGATAATTAATTGTATATTTATGTATTTTGAAATTTATATATATTTAATTCTTATTGAATAGAATATGTGCTCAACTAACTTCGATCATAGAGGGAGAAGTATAATAGTGTATAACTTGCGTAAACTCTTTTGAGATGTAAACTCACTTTTGTATACGTAGTATATGTTGAATTCCATTTTCTTCATGCGTTTAGTTATTAAAATTGTGACACATAAAGAGTAAGGGTGTCAATGGTTCGGTTCGGCCGGTTATTTTATAAAATTTGTATCATACCATTTTTTCGGTTATTTTACTATGTATAACCAAAATTAGACTTTCCGAAATCGTCCCAATCATGTCGGTTTCTATTCGGTATCGGTACGGTTCGGTTATTTTTTTAGTTTCATGTAAAAGTCACTAGTAGAAGTATAATGAAATAACCTGCGTACTTTTATAGGACTTCAGAAAACTCTCTGGACATTTTTACTGTTTAAAGAGTGATGAATTAAGACAACATGAAAGATGGTCAGAGTAAAGATCCATCAAGTATTCTATAGCAGTGTAAAAGAAATTAAGCAAATACAAAGAAAATATAAATCACACGAGTGGAAAGATATGAACCAAGCTGTGACTCACGAATAAAGTCTATAGAAGATTAAATATTCAAAAAGATAAATCCAAATCATGCGGAAGAAAACATATTCAATACATTGTAGTTTGCTACTCAAAATTGCTAGTGTGAATATGTTGGGAATAATTTAATTTCAATATGAGTAGCATAATAGGTTTGAGAATTAAGATTTTGAGTTTACTTGTTGGCTTGTAAACGTTGTCATAATTTCACGGCCCAACGAAGAATTTAATGCTTTGTTATTTTTAAACGTAATATATAAATATATTTTTCACATCTAAATTTATTCGGTTCGGTTCGGTATTTTTTGATTTATTTTCACAAAATAAAAAATCTATCCTAATTATCGATACGGTTATAAATTTATATTAAAACCTACGATTCTATTAAAAAAACTTGAAAATTAGTTCGATACCATACAATTCGATCGATTTAATCGGTTTTTAAATATTCATTGACACACCTAATAAAGAGTACTTTTTGTATTTATAGTATGTGTTGAATTCTACCGGACGACGCAAGTAGTGGCTTGGTTAATCCACGAAATTTCTTGTGACAGATCGATTCAGCCGTCGATTCAGCCCAATTAGTATGATTTGACGTACGGTCATGGTCCCTACCATTTGATTCAATCCTTATTATTTTCTTTTAATTTCTTAACTCTTCCTTATCAAACGGCTTGAATTGTTCCTTGCCCTTAAATGTCTGCACAGACTCCATAAGAATTAAGTTGTTCATGGCCTACTTAAACTGGTTACAAGGTTATGAAAGTAAAATAATTATAGTCTTTGTATATTCCTTAAAGCTCATATTTTTAGTCCTTAAACTCCACAATATCTTTAAATCACTCAATTTGTTTTTTGATTTATGGTATTCCACTTCTCTAATTTTTTCTTTTTTTGCCATTAACTTCCCCTTGTCCACTCCCATTCAAAATTTATGAAGTATTCAATATCTAATAGCATTATCACCAATTAAATTCTTTGAGAAACTGAAGCTCGATCTACATTAGTAAATAATCCTTCAGTATAAACGTTGCTCTAACGGTCTAACCTCGTTTGTTTCAGATCTCAGACACTGTGCGTTTATTTTTAAAATATGAATCTTAATTATTAAATATTAATTTTTACTTCACAACCACTTAATGGGTATGAATAGGTCTGTATGATTAAGATATATAACAAAGACTTAATTTTATTAGGATATTATCATCCACATTTATTACTAACTATCGCCACCATCGACCATTATCAACTATCACCACCACCATTCTTAACCATAGTTGCCGCCACTACTACCATCCACCTCCCCCACCACCATCATCCTCAACCATAACCACACACTAACCCACCTCAACTATCACCACCAACCACCCCATCACTATCTATAATGATAGCCGGCACCGCCCACCATTATAAACTACGTACCACCCTCCACCATCACCTTCCTCAATCACAACCACCACCACCACCATCCTCAACCATAATCGCTATCACTACCAATCACCACTAGCAACTACCTAGAACCACCACCAATCATGTCTTCTTGTCGGTACCCATAAACACCTTCGTTAGCCATCACCACCACCAACTATCTCATATATATATATATATATATATATATATATATATATATATATATATATATATATATATATATATATTCAGATGTTTAAAAAACAAACCATTTTAATCATTTAGTATTCAGAACTTCAAACACATCTTAATATTCAGAAGTGTATCCAAATATAGATGCCTTAATCTTAATACACATCTTGATATTCATATATATATTTAGATTCAAACGTCTTAAATCTTAAAAAAATAACAAATAAGGCTATTTATGTCTCTCTAATTCAGATTTTGTTCATTTAAAATTATTTCGCTGGTGTTCACCTATAATTCATGTGATCATACAATCATCACCATCAACCTTCAGCTTACAACCGCTGCCACCAACCACTTCAACTAACTGCTTCCACTGTCAACAATTATAATTGCCAACCACTTCCATTATCGGCCACCACACTACCAACCGTTTCCATCAAAGCACCATGCAACCAGCACCACTATAGTGCCACCACTACGAGCCTCCATCACCACCATATACCAGTCGCCACTACCGACCACCTCCATCGCTACTGCCAATCAGGGGCGGATGCAACATAGAGTTACCGGGGTCATTATTTTCGACGTGAAACATAATTTTATTTATAAAAATCACTAAATTTTAATAAATAGCAGATATGAATCCATAACTTTAGAATATAATGAGTTCAATGCTAAAAACTTTAAATATTGAACCCATATAGTTAAAATCCTAAATCCGCCTCTACCACTAATTACCTCGACCATCGCACAACCATTACCACCAACTACGTTCCATAACTGCATAACATTATCGCCAGTCATCTTTATCAATCACAACCATTACCACCACTACCTTACGATCGTTAATGTTGGCGACCATCACCACTAGCAGCCACTGCAACTATCGCTGTTCATCTTTATCTCGATATTTTGTTGAGATGGTATTTAACTATTATTTTTAAAATCTAATTTTATCAGTTTTTAAATAAAGATACAACTAATAATCTTAATTAATTACTCAGTGTTCAAATTTAGAACTTATTTCTTAATGATCAATTATGTATTCAAATTAAGACATTTTAGCTTTAATAAAATCAAATGAAGCCTCAATAAAATTTGTATGGGATAAAATGGTTTGTAACAAATGGTTGAATAGTAGCAGACAAGTGGAACCGAAGGTAAGAAAAAGGAAAGTCAGGCAATAACCAATGTCCGACACAACGAATGTAATGGATATCGAATAAATTTTGAGGGGAGCACAGTTAACAGGAGGAAATCAAGGGTTTGCAACGAATAACATTCAATGCGAGAATAATCTCTAACATTAAATGAGTGACCGTTGCAGAAAATATTTGTATTAAATGCCTGCCATTATATATTCATCAATGACTCTTTTATTATCATTTAAGAGGAGTTTGATCCTAGGATCTTGTTTCCATAGGTAAAGCTATAAATAACCAACTCAACATCCATTGTAACACACGCAATCTTCTGCAAACATAAGCTACATTTTACTTTTTCCCTCACAACAACGTTATTTGTACTTTATCATTACTTTCACTTTTGTCCTTAAAGATATTGCGCTCGAAGCCAGACTTGTCATCTTCTTCAATTTTAGTTGCTAAATATCATTTTTAATCTTATCTCATTATCATCTTCTGATCAAATCAGTTCGATTGTCTATAAATCACGTAACAAATTTAACTGTACCTTTTTTCTAGTAAATGGTGTGGCGCCCACCATGGGGTTTAGACAACTGCACAATTGTTTTGATCCTTGCGTTTATTACTAACTTGTGTTGATTATTTCCATAGTAAAAAAATGTGGCAACCAATGATGTCAACATCCACACACAACATTGAGGGGCACGGAGAATTGTCTTAGCATGGTGATTCAATCAGTGAGACTCGCATTGAAGGGGGTGAGACGAACCCAATCCGAGATGGCCAGTATCCTCGGCATGTATGGGAACCAACAACCGATGATGATGAGGATGAACATGTCGTGGAAATAGTAAAAATCTTGAGAAAATAGAATAAAGCAATCATGAAACACCTCTCTAGGCAGGATCGAGTTATAACGGAGTTGAAGCATTTTCAGGAGCCTCCAATAATGCTAATGAAAGGGGCCCAGTTCCTCCCAGCGACTCAGAGGGTCGGTAACAACACTTTTAGGGGTGAAGTCAGCTTCGACTAAACCAGAGGGACCGGTAGCAGTTCTAGGAATAACAACAGGAATTATCCCTTCAAAACCGAGCTCATGAGGTTTATGAGAGAAATGAACGAAAGAATGGATCACAGTGCGAAGGAATTTCACGCTCGGATGGATCAAATTTTGGGGTCAGAGGGTTGATAACAACACTTTTAGGGGTGAAGTCGTCTTCCACGAAGCCAGAGGGACCAGTAGTGGATCTGTGAATAACAACGGGAATGATCCCTTCAAAACCGAGATCAAGAGGCTTAAGAGTTAAATGAACGAACGAACGAATGGATCAAAATGCGAAGGAATTTCACGCTCAGATGGATCAAATTCCGGGCGCGCCACCAATACGAAAAAGCCCAGATTCGAAAAATACACACAATTGTCGTTTAAACCAAGCCCAACACAAGAGTTAATTTTGAAGAGGTTTAATATGTCAGACATACCAAGATACGATGGGACTTCGGATCTACAGGAGCACATCACAACATACACCACGACTGTGAAATGGGACAATTTGGCTCAATATAAGACCGAGTCGGTCTTGCTAAAAAAGTTCAGTGAAGCCGTCATAAAGGGGGGCCTGGCATGGTATTCTCTTTGACCCAAGCATTCAATTGAATCATTTGAGATGCTTACAGACTCGTTCATTAATGCCCATGCTGGGGCAAAGAAGGTTCAAGCCAGAAACGTGGACATATGCAGGATTGCGCAGGGCGAGTCTGAACTGCTACAAGAGTTCTTGATCTAGTTCCAGAAAGAGAGAATGTTGCTACCGACAATACCAGATGAGTGGGCGGTGGAAGCATTCACAAAGGTTCTAAATCCGCGGAGCTTCGACGCCTCCCGAAAGCTGAAGGAAAACTTGCTTGAGTTTCAAGCAACTACATGGGTGGATGTTCTGGTACGTGTCAAAAATAAGTATAGAAGATGATCAGCTCGGTTTCTCTGTAACAACCAAAGGGCAGGATCAAGAAAAAAACCAAGACAAGTTTAAAAGCTACTTCGATGGGGATCAACGATCCTCTAAGGGTCATTTATTACCGTATGAAAGAATTGAGGGACACAACAACAAATGGTTTCGGCCCTCGGATAGGTTCGCTCCCCATAGAAGAACCGAGTGTGGCCGGAACAATAGGTCATTTTAAGAGAATGAGGTACCATGGGCTCGAGACTCCACATATCCCAGGTTATCAGATTACAACTTTAACATCAACTTAGTAGAGGTGGTATCGATGATGAGGAATATCAAAGAAGCTTGGTTCCCGAAGCCAATTTGATCTGATTCTAGTCAAAGAGATCCCAATTTGTGATGTGAATATCATGGGACTCACGGCCATAAAATTGAGGAGTGCCAACATCTTCGCGAAGAGGTGGTGACATTATTGAAATATGGCCATCTTAGGGAAATTTTAGTGATCGAGCCAAGAACAACTACGGCCGAACCGGGAAAATACAGAGCTATCGAAAGCGGCAGAACACTCCCCCCGATTGACTAACAACTTGATTTTCAGGGGAAATGAAGTCGATGTTGTAACCTTCTCAGCGGCCAAGAAAACAAAGATATCAGCAACTCACAACAAGAGACTACGGGAGGTCACAGAGGATGACATCACCTTTACGAAGGAAGACGATGACAGACTTCTCCTTCCACACAATGATGCTCTGGTAATCTCTCTCAATGTGTTAGATTTCAAAATTAAACGTATTTTGGTTGACCCGTGAAGCTCAGCCAACATCATCCAATGGAGATTGCTAGAGCAAGCAAAGCTGACCGGAAGCATCATTCCAACAACAAAACTCTTAGCTGGATTCAACTTGACAAGTGTGACAACTTGGGGAGAGATTTTGCTACCCACAAATGTTGTAGTATTGGCCAAATCCACTCTGTTAAAAGTTGTAGATGTTGATATGGGTAACAATGTAATCCTCAGAAGGCCATGAATACATGAGATGAAGGTTGTGCCCTCAACATATCACCAGTTATTGAAATTTCCAGTGCCCGAAGGAGTTAAGCGAATAAGGGGAGACCAACCAGCGGCAAGGGAGATGAATGCGGTAACCACATCCAGCAGCAAGGGAAAATAGTCCAACAAATAGCAAGTACAGGAGTTGATGTCTTCTCCCCTTCTGAATGAAGA
Organism: Nicotiana undulata; assembly: GCA_005239495.1. Lineage (NCBI taxonomy): Eukaryota > Viridiplantae > Streptophyta > Magnoliopsida > Solanales > Solanaceae > Nicotiana > Nicotiana undulata. The sequence goes on along the minus strand of ML276490.1, from coordinate 48,643 downwards.
TGATAAGAACGAGGAGTCATATGAATCCTATCAAGTTCCAAGATATTTTCAGGTACCTAAAGAGACGGATGCAACCAAGCCGACCGTAGAGGAACTCGAGCAAGTGGCTTTATTCAAATAGTGTTTGGAGAGGAAGTTTCACCCGGGACAGGATTAAATCCTGAGCTTTGGTTAGGGTTTATAAATTTTCTTAAAGCTAATGCAAACTACTTTGCATAGTCGCACTCAGACATGATAGGTAAGCCATTGGAGGTTTTCGTTCAAAAACTGAGTTCGGACCCAAATTTCCCACCAGTACGGCAAAAGAAATACCCGAAGGCCGAGGCTATAAACAAGTTTGTTAAAGAAGATATAACCCGACTACTCAATTACGGTTCAATTCGAGAGGTAAAGTATCCAGAATGGTTAGCCAATGTAGTTGTAGTACCCAAAAATAGTAACAAGTTTAGGATGTGCGTAGACTATAAAGATTTAAATAAGGTGTTCCCTAAGGACTCGTTTCCACTGCCAAACAATGATCAAATGATTGATGCAACGGTCAGACATGAGTTAGTGAGTTTCCTTGATGTTTACTTCGGGTACATCAAATCAAGATGAACTCGAAGGATTAGGAAAAAACTTCTTTCATAACGAACTTTGGCACATATTGGTATAATGTGATGCCATTTGGGCTTAGGGACACTAGAGCTACTTTCCAAAGGATCGTTAATAAAATGTTTGAGAATTAATTAGGCATAACAATGGAGGTTTATATTGATGGCATGTTAGCAACTCTTTGAGTGCAGGAGATCATTTAAATAATCTCCAAGAGACTTTCGATATTCTAAGAAAGCATAATATGAAGCTTATCCCAGGGAAACGTGCATTCGGGGTTGGTTCTGGTAATTTCTTGGGGTTCCTGGTCTTGCAAAGAGCGATCAAGGCAAATCATGATAAAATTAAAGCCATCAAAGAAATCCCGGACTAGATAACAAGCGTGAAGGAAGTGTAGAGATTAACCGGAAGGTTTGCAGCTTTAAGCAGGTTCATCTCAAGATCCTCAGAAAAGTGCCATCACTTCTTCTCACTTCTCAAAAATAACAATTTCGAATGGACTCCGGAATTACAACAAACATTGAAAGACCTAAAAATATTCTTGTCAAGCCCCTATTACTATCAAAATTGAGGGATGACGAGCAATTATTAATATACCTATCAATATCGGAAGTAGTGGTGAGTGCCGTTTTAGTCCAATAGGAAGAAAGTACGCAATTTCCCATTTATTATGTTAGTAAAATATTGTCGGGAGCAGAGACTCGCTATCCGCACCTTAAAAAGTTGGCCTTAGCTCTCGTAGTCGCCTCTCAGAAGCTTATGACTTATTTTTAGTACCACCCGATAGCCGTTGTGACAACCTTTCCATTAAGAAATTCCCTTCACAAGCCTAAGTTATTAGTCCATTTGGCTAAATGGGCGGTCGAGATCAATGAGTTTGACATTGAGCGCAAACCTAGGATTGCGATCAAGTCGCAAGTTTTGGCCAACTTTGTGGCCAATTTCAGTCCTGTGTTAATGCCTTTAGCTGCCAAGGAAGCAATGCTGGTGTCGGAAACACCATTGGGAGTTCGGAACTTGTTTATGGATGAAGTTTCCAATGTAGAAAGGTCCGATCTCGAGATAGTTCTAGTCACGCCCTCAGGAGAAACCCTGAGTCAGGCCATTAATATTGTCCCTAACTAACAATACAGTCGAAAATGAGGCTTTCGTTGCGGGACTTGAATTAGATTGGGGACTAGGCTACGAGGTCATAGAAGTTAAATATGACTCCGAGCTAGTAGTAAACCAAGTGTATGGGATTCTCTATGCAAAGGAAGAGCGCATGCAACAATATTTGAACCGTGTTCAAGCATTTCTTGTGCGTTCCAAGAATGGTCAATCATACACATTCCAAGGGAAGAAAATGTGGAAGCAGATGCAATGGCCAATTTGGGTTCATCCACAGAGATGAAAGGATCTGACTCCGACATAGTTGTTCATTTTATGCATTTGGTATTGGATGTGGATGGTTACCACGAGTTCAATTCAACTAACTTAGTCTAGGACTGGAGGAACGAGTTTGTCGAATACCTTTAGCATCGCCCGAAGACCCGAAGTCATCTCGGACATTACGAACTAAAGCAACTCGTTACTACTTTGTAGATGGGCAATTATACAGAAGATCAACCAAGGACTATTAACCCGGTGTCTGGGGGCCTCGGAGGGGGACTACGTAATAAGGGAAGTCCATGAAGGAGTCTACGGGAATCACTCTGGTGTAGATTTGTTAGTTCTAAAATTGATCAAGACAGATTACTATTGGCCTCAGATGGAATCAAACGCAAGGACGTTCGTTCAGAAGTGTGAGAAGTGACAACTTTATGATAAGTTAGTACACTAGCCGGCATGACTCCTACATTTGGTGTTGTCTCCATGGTCATTGTTGATACCCAATTTTCCCCAAAAATATTTTAAATTGCAATTGGTATTTTTCCATAATTTTTATTAATTTATTCAGCATTTTATTTCCAATGAATAATCACAAAATTACATTACAAATAATTTCAAAAGCATTTCTTTATTTTATTATTAAGACCAAATTATTTCATAATTAGCCAAACTGGCACCTTTTGGCTATAATTACAATAACTTTGCAATTATAGCCCAATCATATGATTTTGCACTATTTTTTGAACGAAAATAAGTCATTTGTATTTTTAAATACTAAGTAATCACTTTAAATTATGTTTTCTACTCATGAAATCCATTTCTTATAATTAACAGCTATTTTTGTAAATTGTTTAATTAATTTACATTGGTATTTAACAAATAGCCATTTTATTTCAATTCTAGCCTAATTGAACTTGACCCCAACCCAATTTAATAGCCCAAATATCCCTAGGCCCCATCCATTAATTACCCGGCCCAAATCTTTTGTTTAATCGGGACCGTTGATCAATTTTAATCAACGGTCCAGATCTCTCCTTACCTAATTTAACCCTAGAGACTACCCCCCCTTTCCCCTCTCATTTCTCTCTTTCACTCCGCCGTTACATCTCTCTCATCTCTCAAACTCTCTCTCTGCTAAGCTCTCTCACTGGCCGTCACTGGCCGGTAACTATGGTGGTCTCACCACCATCCTAGCTCTCATGGCTCCTTCCTATGCCGGGTTACTGCTACCTTGAGGTCCTCAAAGGAACCAGAGGCGGTTCAACTCACCCCCATGGATTTTCATGTCATTCTTTGGCCGTTCATGGCTGTCCGAGTAAGATTCTGTCATCTCCGGCTAGAACATGTGGTTTCTAAGACGATTCTCTTCCTCTTTGGGTTATCCCTCTGAAACCCTAACTACTAGCTCTTGATTTCTTAGATCTGTAATAGAGGGTATATTCTGAGTTATTTTGCTGTTTTCCTTAAAGATTTTCCGATTTGTTCTAAAACGACTCTTCGTCTTCAAACTAGGGTTCTTAACTCCTTTCAAAAATGGGTTTTCCTTATGATTTTAGTATTATTCTATGCTTTTCACTATGTTTAAACGTTTATTTGAGTCTTTCTCTTTTTATCTGAGTTATTATGATTAAAACCCTAAACTCCTCCTGGATTCCTGAGTTTGTCTTAATATGTTTGTTTAATCTGCGTATGTGCCTTTTTCTCATGAGTGTTATGCATTTCTGTGATTTCGCCTTATTTTGCTTGTTAGGGTTTCTGATTATTTACTTCTTCCACCTATGTCATGTCTATTCTGTTAATTCATACTATGTTCAATGTGAATCCCTAATTTTGTATGATTTTACCCTACTTGGCTTATTAGGGCCTCTGATTTTGCCTATTATGTGTTTATTCCGCTTGTTCGCATAAATTTGTGCTAAATCAGTACTATTTTCTATTTTTTTGAATCCTTGAATCCTTGTGATTGATCCTTCACTGATCTCGTGTGATATTCTCTACTGATTTTGACCTTTTGAGATATTTCTGACCTTATTCTATGGGCAATTATGCTGTTAACTGATTCTCAAGCATTTTCCTTAATTAGAATTTGCTGAACCTAGCCTCTATTACATGTTCTATACTTATGCCATGCTGAAAACTATTTCCTTATGTATGATATCCAGCCTTATATGATTTCCTTCCTTATTTAGTATCTGCTATTACCGTTTGAATTTAACTCCTTAATTGAAGGGAGTACTTGTACTGATTCGATTCTAATTGGTACATAGTTCCATAATTACTGCTAAACTATGATTCCTGCCCTATTTGCTACCTGTTTTCAAACTATAAATACAATGCTCTTTCATTAACACACACATGAACACTTTGGTTCAAAAGCTCTCTCTCTCTTTCTCTCACACTCAAATTTTCTACTCTCTTTCTGTGCTACTTACTATTGTTCTAAGTCAGCCGGCTGTAAGCCAAGGCTAATTGCTATATTCTCTAGTTCTTCACTCTGTGTTTACTATCTTCTATACTGGTATGTCCTGATTTTGATTTAAGTCCCAAAACAACATGTTTCTTTTACTACTTCAATTCATCTTGTTTCTAGTCTGTTTTCAGTTGTGGTTTTGTTGTTCAACTTGAAACTAATATGTCTACGTTACTGCTTTATCAACATGTTTCTGAATATTCCCCCTCCCTTAGAATCAGCATGCTTATGAATGTTATTCCCCCTTTCTGTAGTATGTCTCAATGTAACTCTGTTCCCTTGTATGCTTAACTAGTTTTAGTATGAACCTGTCTTTGGCAAGACAACTTGTACCTTAAATTATCTGGTTCTGTGTAAACTCTGAAGTTCATGCTATACCCTAACCCCTTTGAACCCCCTTTAGAATGTTTCTGATCTTGTACCTATGTATACCTCTGCCTGCTATGTGTTTACCATTATGTGCTCTACCTGTCCCTAATCCCCCATTACCCCTGTGTGAAAGTTTGTGGTGTTGAACCTGTCTTGGTTCTGTGTTCTTTGGATTTTGCTGAGCTTGTCTTGGTTTTGTGCTCTTTGGGTTTTGTTGAACCAGTCTTGGTTCTGTGTTTGGTTTGTTGTTTGTTGATCCTACTCCTCTCAAAACTGTCTTATTGAATAACTTCCTCTATTATTTTTTTACAAAACTATTTCAAACAAGTCTCTTTTCAAACTGTTTTCCTACTTAAAACCTTTTCAAAACTATGTCAAACACTCTCACTCTACTCTTAGATCTTTAAGTTCTGCCCCTCTAATGTGTGACTACTTAGGGATCCCTATGAGATCCCTCTGAACTATGTTGCATTAGAGCCGGCTCTTCCACACTACACTTACTCAATTATGGTTGTGAAATCTGGGTGTGAGCACTGCCCGGGATCCCTTGAGGTCCTTAGGGAACTCTAACACACCCGAACATGAGAAAGGCTGTGAAACACCATTTGGCATATGAGATTATGAGATTCTGAGATCTGGGCCTATTTGCAGGCTCCCTATAGTGTAACTTCTTGTTTTCCTTATCTATTGATGTAATTCATTCAATATTGGTTTGTAATAATTATTGTAAACGAATATTGGGGATGGATAGTGAAAAGGGGAGGGTAGATATATAGGTTATCTACATCAAGGGTAGAAACCATGCTTTAGGTTTACATTTTTGTATGCGCACAAGAATCCATGCTTAGGACCAATACATGCAAAACATATCATGCATTAGATACCATGCCCCATTAGGTTCATGTATACTGTTTTCAGCATCTCGTTTTGACATTCTTATTATCACTTAGAATCCTGTCTTTGAGATAATAAATAGCATTCANCCCCCCCCCCCCTTTTCCACGTGGAGATCTGGTTCAGGACATTTTTGGGTTGAGACAACTTTTTCCTTTTGGGAAGGGGTTTCCATTTTGAGAGTCTCCACCTAACGATTTTTAAAGGTGCGTTAGGGCACCTAAGGGGTTCATATACAACTACGTTGGTAACCAGATATAGGGTAAGGGCTTGAAATTATCCCAAGGGGAAGGTGTTAGGCACCCCTCAGGATCCACAAGTGTGGTTCCCGACCAAATAGCTTTTGTGAATTTGTACGATTTAGCAAACAAACAAGTAAAGGCTCAAATAAGAGGGGGTTTAAGTCCTTAAGCATACAAGGTGTTTGAAATAATTAGAGAAGAGCTAAGTTTTGAAAAAGAGTTATAGTCTAAACATGTAAAGTAAAGGACATCCTAGGTTTGTGATAATATGGATCACATCAATGCAATACTCGGTATGAAACTCCTCAAAGAGGGGCTGCACGTGGTATTAGCGCATCGGTCATCTTATCCATATTCTACCCTTTCCCACCCCGTGAAGGTAACTAGGGTGCGTGTTGGTCGCGAACTCTATTGCGTGCTGTTACCGTCCCCTTCCTATTAGTCTTGGAGGAGGTTAGGACTACTATCCTAGAAGAGAGGTTTCTAGGCAGACCCTCAGGTTTTAAAGGTAAAAATGCTAGAGCGACATACAATAAACAAGTAGGACTTGCAAATAAAGGGAGAGCATGGAAAACAGGTAAAGGCTCACATATACCTCCACAAGTAAAACAATTAGACAGCACGACTCAAACACATTTAAGGGAAGTATTTAAGTTCAGAATCCTAAGACATGGTGTCTTAGGAGTTTAGAATATAATTAGATAGGAAGACCTGTCTTATTACTCAGGAAAGGGTCTTAATCAATTTGCCTACTGGTTTTATCATGCCAGTGGTTAAACATGATCACAAAGACAAATCAAGTTTTATTTTCTTGTAATTGATTACCTAAGGCTTGCCTAGGTGTGAAATAACATGCAACAGTTGTACAAGTTTGCTTAAGGATTCCAGGTTATTAATCCTAATAACATGTGATTCTAAATGCGCACAAAGTACTATTCACAGTTTATTTAGAACATAGGGCTGTGTGTTTAAACTAAGTATGATACTATGAACATGATATCTAATATGCGTAGACAGATATGCGGAATGAGTGTATGCAGAATTCCTAGACAGGATCTTCTAAGTGCATAAAATCGCAGTATTTTGAACATATTTTTAGAAGATGCAGCAAGTATGAGAATGACTGATTTAGTAGTGGATTGTTACTCTAAGCAGGATTTCTAGGTGTACTACAGTATTATTACATCATCGCAAAGCTTCAGGAACAACATAAGTGACAAGTTTTAATAATTGTGTACCTATAACATGATTTCTATGTATATAGCATGGCAAGACGTGATTGTAGATTTGTTAGCGCATTCGTTTTAAAGCAGGATTTAAATTACATTCTCAGAGTCACATGACAACATTTTTTTGTTGTTATTACTGATCCTATGAACATAATTTTCTAGGTGGGGATGATATACTGAAAGAAAAGAAGGTGTATCAACATGTATGTCATGCTTGATCCCTAGTCATGGTTACTAGTGCACACATAGAAAAAAAGTAAACCTATAGAGACATGATATCTACCCAGACTTACACTATATCATGCATACCCCACCCATTTTTCACTATCCAGCCCCAGAATAGTATTTACAAATTTATTACAAGCCTTTGAATATGAATTACATAATCAAAATAGGAAAAAGAAGAAGTTAACTATAGGGAGCCTTCCATAGTAGGCCCAACTATTAAGGTCCTCAATGCCATGTACTGTTATTCACAACCGTTCATAATCCGGGTGTGTCAGAGTTCCCAAAGGATCTCAGAGGATCCCGGGCAGTGCTCACACCCAAATTTCATAGTCAAGATGGAGTAAGTGCAGTGTGGAAGAGCCAGCTCTTGTGTGTCAAAGTTCAGAGGGAGCTCAAGGGTCCCTAAGCAATGCTCACACAAAAGGGGTAGAACCTAGGTTTCTAAGAGTAGAGTGAGAGTGCTTGACATAGTTTTGGAAAAGATTGAGTTGTAAAATAGTTTCTGAGATAAGACTTGTTTGAAGTAATTTTACAGAACAATAGAAGAGGTTAGGGTGAAAACAGTTTGAAAAGGGGTAGCGCAACAACATACCAATCTCAGAATCAAACAGCACACATAAAACAAGAAACTTCAGACAGGTTCAGCATCCACAAGCAGGGGGATGAGGGATTGGGGAAAAATATAAAGCATATAGGGGCAAGCACACAGAGTTACACATAGGTTTAGACTCAAAGAAGTCCTAGGGGGGGGGGGGGTTTAGGTACAACATGTGCTTTATAATTATAGAGACGTTAAGTAGCACATATTACACATTATGGTATGCCAGGAATCAAAGAAAACAACATGCAAAAAGGGGAATATTTAGTAAACATGTTGAGTCTAAGGAAGGGAATACATTAAGAATCATGCTAGTAGAGTAGACATACTAATTGCAGGTTGAACAAAGAACCATAAGTAAAAGTATACTAGAAACAATATGAATTGAAGTACTAAAAGAAGCACATTGTTTTTTGAAACTTAAACTGAAATTAGGACATACCAGTTAGGAGGTAGCAAGTGTAGAATGAAGAGTAAGCAAAAATAGAACAACTAGTCGTGACTTGCAGCCGACTAGTAATAGTAGCAAGCAATCATGGGAAGAATAGTAGAGATATGTGAGTAAGAGAGGGTCTGAACAATGTGTTTTTTAGCTTAATGAAAGAGTGAAGGTACTTATAGTTTTGAAAATAGGGAGAAAATAAGGTAACAAATAATAGTTCAGCAAAACTATGGAAGTGCACATCAATTAGAATCACATTAATATCAGTACTCCCTTTGATTGAGGAGTTAATATTCAAACGGATACAAGCAATGATAACATAAGGAAAGGGAATCGTATAGACTGATGGTAACACATAAGGAAATAAATTTCAAGAAAGTATAAGCCATATAATAGGGGCTAAGTTCAGAATACTCTAATTAAGGAAAGCATGTGTGAATTAGTTTGGCAGAACTATTCGTAGAAATAAGGCAAGAAATTCTGAAAATCAACAAGAAATCCTCGAGAGAGATTCAAATCACAGGAAATTAACACCAATTAAGAAAAGTATCATGTATTTAAGGAAGTATTCAGAATCAGTGGAGAATATTGTGTAAAAATTAGTAGAGTACTAATCATGATCATTCAAGGATTCAAAATGTCAAAATAATACTGATTTAAGCGGGATAACACACATTAGGCAAAAATTAGAAACACAAATTGGGGATTCACGTAGGGCATAAAAAGCAATCAAAAGACTTAGCAGAATAGAATATGGTACAATCGACAGGACAAGAGCAAAAACCCTAATACTCATAGTTAGTAAGGATGGTAACAATTAGAGAGATCAATAAGCCAAGTACAACATAAGCGGAAGAAACAAAGAACCAGCAGGCTAATAAGAAAACAATAGGGTAAAACCATAGAGACTTATGAAGTTCATGAGAATCAAACATATGCACAAACGTATCATCCAAGACACATATAGAATCTAGGATTGAACCGAAAACTTTAGGGTTTTCAACATAATAAGTCAAGTCAAAGGAAAACTTAAATAAATCGTTAAAACATAGTAAGAATCATAGAATGATACTAAAAATCAGAAGAGAAACGTTTTAAAAAAAAGGGGTTTAAGAAACCCTAATTTTGAGATGAAGAAATGTTAAGAAATCGGAGAGATTTTTAGGAAAACAGTAAGGATAACCCAGAAAACTCTTAGATCCATTATGGATATAAGAAGTCAAGAGCTAAAATTAGGGTTTCAGAGAGAGAAAATCCAGAGATAGAGAGAACCGGGATTAGAAACCATAGGTTTAGCCAGAAGTGGAAGGATCTTACTCGGTCGGCCATGGATGGCCGGAGAATGGAAAGAATCAGGCATGGGGGTGAGGTGAACCGCTTCAGGATCTCTTGAGGACCTCAGGACTGTGATACCCGGTGTAGGAGGGAACCATGAAGCTAAGAGGGGTGAGGACACATGGTTTCCGGCAAGAGAGGTGGCTGGAGAAGACGAGGGAGCCTCATCGGAGGCCGGCGAGACTTGAAGTCTCTAGAGGAGGTTGGAGAGATAGAGAGAGAGAGTAGAGAGATGAGAGCCTGAGTGAAATGAGGGGAATGGGGCGGGAGGGGGGGGGGTAGTCGCTAAGTCTAATTAAGGTAGGTATTAATCTGGTCCGTTGATTAGAAATGATCAACGGTCCAGATTAAAAGGAAATTGGGTCGGGTAGGCTTATAGGTTGGGCCTGGGTATTGGGCTGGTTTTAATTGGGTAGGGGTCCTGGTTAAATTAGGCTAGTATAGGAATTAAAAAGTGGCTATTAATTAAATACCTGTTAAAATAGATAAATAATTAATAAAAATAGCAAATGATTATATAAAATGAAATTAATTCTAAATAAGTAAAATTAAAGTAATTAACTAATATTAAAAGTATAAGATGACTAATTTTTGAATTAAAATGGTATAAAATGCGCATTTAGGCTATAACTGCAAAATTATTGTAATTATAGCCAAATGACGCCAAATTGGCTAATTCGTGAAATAACTAAATCCTAATAGGATTAAAATGATATAGTGAGCTAGGAAATATTTTAAAATTATTTATAATATAATTTATGAGTACTTATTGAATATAAAGTACTGAATAAATTGGAAAAGAAATTAATAAAAATATGGAAAATTATGGAAAAATACCAATTATTGTAAAAAATGATTTTGGAAGGTATATATGCAAATCTAAAATAATTTGAGGAAAAAATGGGTATCAACAGCTGCCCCTCTTTACCCGGGAAGGATGAAAGAGTTGTCGGGTAAAGATATGATGGCCAATTTTGACCGAGTGAAATGGTTTGAGGGAATTTAGGCCGCACCCTGGTTTCTGAGTTACCTACATATCCCTGAGTTTACAGGAATCAGGCCGTATGTAGTTCAAGAGTCATCGGTGAAGTATACCGATAGAGTTTTGTAAAGACGGACCCAATATATAGGGTTAGGTGAACAAGCGGTTGCGGGGGTGGTTAGGAGAACTGGAGCGAGTCCGCTCCTTCCTGGATGGCCGTAGATTGTCGGATTATCTGCAAATAAGCAATACAAGCATATATTGTGCGTAATTTAAACATGATGCAAGTTCCTGTCGGACCATGAATGAGGTCTTCGGACGGGTAAGGATGACGTCCTTAGACCATGACGTCATGGGCCATGAATTGCTTGATGCAGGATACACAGGCCATGCAATGATGTTCTCGGGACATGAGGATGGTGCCTCCGAACGATGACGCCTTTGAATAATGATATGCAAGATGATAAAATAGATCCTTAGGCCATGACATGGTGTTCTCGGGCTATGAAGATGGTGCCTCAGAACGATGACGCCTTTAGATAGGTTGGCAATATTTCAGCCCATGAAGATGCAATAATATGATGCTAACAAGACAGAGCTTAGTCTTGCGAATTACAGGGGCAGAGCCCGAAATGAAAGCAAAGTAAATAGTGCTTGAGGCAGTGGTTGCTTTTGAAGAGTAAATTGAAGGCAGTGTTTAGCCTCGGAAGGCAGAATGGTAGCCTTATGCAAGGATGCGAATGCAAATGGAGGTAGAGCTTAACCTTGGAAGGCATAATGGTAGCCTTATGCAAGGATAATGCATATGGAGACAGTGCTTAGTCTTTGAAGGGAGAATGGTAGCCTTATGCAAAGATGCGAATGCAAATAAAGGCAGAGCATAATCTCGGAAGGCAGAATGGTAGCCTTATGCAAAGATGCGAATGCAAATGGAGGTAGAGCTTAACCTCGTAAGGCAGAATGGTAGCCTTATGCAAAGATGCGAATGCAAATAAAGGCAGAGCATAATCTCGGAAGGCAGAATGGTAGCCTTATGCAAAGATGCGAATGCAAATGGAGGTAGAGCTTAACCTCGTAAGGCAGAATGGTAGCCTTATGCAAAGATGCGAAAGCAAATGGAGGCAGAGCTTAACCTCGGAAGGCATAATGGTAGCCTTATGCAAAGATAATGCAGATGGAGACAATGCTTAGTCTCGGAAGGCAAAATGGTAGTCTTATGCAAAGATGCGGATGCAAATGGAGGCAGAGCTTAACCTCGGAAGGTAGAATGGTAGCCTTATGCAAAGATAATGCAGATGGAGACAGTGCTTAGTCTCAGAAGGCAGAATGGTAGCCTTATGCAGGAAATAAATGACGGTCGGAATTCTTAGCTAGTGATGAATTGCGGCGATGTGATTATTGAGGGCATTGTGACTACGGGGCATCATTTTTATTGATAATAGATGACGACAAGTGTGATGGTTTTGAGGATTGTGATTTTGAACATGTTTGTCCTTTTGTGTGTACATCAAACTTTGGCCTTTGTGATTGTGATGAAATTTGAGATTTCTCTACGCGTTTGTTCTTTGTGCCTGCATCCAAAGAAAAATCGTGAGTTTTGTAAAGGGGAAGGTTAGTTCGTACCCCCCGCTGTCTTTGCTTGACTCGTTCGACTTGATATGATGATACTGTCTGTATCACTGGGGTAGCGTTTGCTAAACAAGCTGTTTCAAGAATAAGTATGCATGATTTTGTAAAAGTATATCATAAACATATAATCTGAAATAGTTTTAGATGAACCGATGACCGTGACACGGTTCGAGACATTGCGAGCCTTCCTGCTACGGAATTTCGAGGGTCCTCCTCAAAATTCTGCCCTAGTTTGATGAGTGAATGCTTCTGACTGTCGCTCATGCGACGATCGGCTGAACTTGCTTCAGAATTTTGAGGGTCCTACTCAAAATTCTGCCCCAATTTCCTATTGCGGGGGAAAATGCAATTTTTATTGAATTGTGACCGAACCCATAGGGCTGCCTACGTATCCCCTCATAAATGGGAATCAGGTTAGGCGTAGTTCAATTTACAGCATTGCTAGAAGCGTAAAGGATTACATGTAATAACGCTTGACTGCATCTGAATTTATTGGTTTCAACCAAACTTCTCATCTATTTCTGCAAGTATAAGTGCTCCTCTTGTCAGCACTCAGTGGACCATGTACGGACCTTGCCAGTTGGGAGAGAACTTCCCTTTGGCTTCGTCCTGATGTGTGGAGATTTTCTTTAACACTAGTTGCCCTGGTGTGAACTATCTGGGCTTGACTTTCTTGTTGAAGGCTCTGATCATTCTGTTCTGATAGAGTTGACCATGACAGACTGCATTCATTCTCTTTCCGTCTATGAGGTCTAGTTGCTCATAACGATTCTTTACCCATTCTGCATCGCTGAGCTCGACTTCTTGCATAATCCTCAGATATGGAGTCTCAACTTTGGCAGGAATAACAGCTTCTGTACCATAAACTAGCATATAGGGAGTTGCCCCTGTTGATGTGCGGACTTTTGTGCGGTATCCAAATAGGGCGAATGATAACTTCTCATGCCACTACTTGTGCTTTTCTATCATCTTCCTTAGTATATTCTTGATGGTTTTATTGGCAGGTTCTACAACTCCATTCATTTGCGGTCTGTATGATGTGGAATTCTTGAGCTTGATCTTTAAGGTTTCACATATGGCATTCATCAAGTCACTGTTGAGATTAGAACCGTTATCGGTGATGATCGACTCTGGAACTCCGAATCGACAAATAATGCAGTCGCGGGAAAAGTCGGCCACAACTTTCTTAGTAACTGCTTTGTAAGAGACTACCTCGACCCATTTAGTGAAGTAATCTATGGCCACCAGAATGAACCTGTGTCCGTTGGAGGCGGCATGCTCGATTGGTCTAATAACGTCCATGCCCCAGGCGACGAACGACCATGGTGAGCTTGTTGCATTGAGCTCATTTGGAGGTACCTTTATCATATCCCCATGTATCTGACAACGGTGGAATTTCCGGACATACTGGATGCAGTCCGTTTTCATAGTCATGAGTATCTTCTTTGCCGGAACAAAACTGTTCATGTGTGGGCCGCAGGTCCCAGCATGAATTGCCTCTAGGAGTTTTGATGCTTCCTTTGCGTCGACACATCTTAATAATCCCAAATCGGGAGTCCTTCTATATAGGATTCCTCCGCTGTGAAAGAAGTTGTTGGACATTCTCCGTAGTGTGCATTTCTGAGTGGGATTCGCAAGCTCTGGGTAATCTCCTTTTGCCAAATACTCCTTGATGTCATGAAACCAAGGATTTACGTCTGCTTTTTCTTCGACGTGGGCACAGTAAGCTGGCTGATTATGGATTTTCACTAGGACGGATCAATCAATTTTTTGTCTGGATGCTGAATCATAGAAGACAAAGTAGCCAATGCATCGACGAACTCATTTTGGATTCTAGGGACGTGCCAGAATTCTATCTTCGTGAACCTCTTTCTCAATTCCTGCACGTGATGCAGATACGGTAGTATCTTGGAATTCTTGGTTTCCCATTCTCCTTGTACGTTATGTACCAACAAATCCGAGTCACTGATCACTAACAGCTCCTGGATATTCATTTCAATGGCCATGTTGATCCCCAAGATACAAGCCTCATATTTTGCCATATTGTTGGTACAGGGAAATCTGAGTTTGACGGATACTGGATAATGCTAACCAGTTTCTGATACTAGGACTGCTCCAATACCTACTCCTTTGAAGTTTGCTGCTCCATCAAAGAACATCCTCCAACCGTCATAGGGTTCTGCAATTTCTTCTCATATAAACGATACCCCTTCATTGGGGAAATACGTTTTTAGGGGTTCTTATTCTCCGTCCATAGGGTTCTCAGTGAGGTGGTCTGCCAATGCCTGTCCTTTGACTGCTTTCTGAGTTACATAAACAATGTCGAACTCGCTCAGCAGGATTTGCCACTTGGCCAGCTTGCCAGTGGGCATAGGCTTCTGAAAGATGTACTTTAATGGATCCATCCTTGATATGAGATATGTGGTGTAGGAACAGAAGTAATGCCTCAGTTTCTGAGCTACCCAAGTCAGAGCGAAGCAGGTTCGTTACAGCAGAGAATACCGGGCCTCATATGGAGTGAACTTCTTGCTGAGATAGTAAATGGCTTGTTCCTTCCTTCCCGTTTCATCATGCTGCCCCAGAACACAGCCGAAGGCTCCATCTAATACTGCAGGGTAGAGTAACAGAGGTCTACCTGGCTCAGGTGGTACTAGGGCTGTTGGTGTTGACAAATATTCCTTGATTCTATCGAAAGCCTTTTGGCACTCATTGGTCCATTTGGTTGCAGCGTCCTTCTTCAGCATCTTGAAGATCGGCTCACAGATAACTGTAGACTGTGCGATAAATCGGCTGATGTAATTAAGCCTCCCCAAGAAACTCATCACATCTTTCTTGTTCCTTGGCGGCGGTAGTTCTTGAATGGCCTTGACTTTTGATGGATCCAATTCTATTCCCCGACGGCTTACAATAAATCCCAACAACTTCCCAGCCGGAACCCCGAATGCACACTTCGCGGGGTTCAGCTTCAGGTTGTATTTTCGTAACCTATTGAAGAAATTCATCAAATCCTCTATGTGGTCAGTGGCTTTATTGGACTTGATAATAACGTCATCCACATATACCTCGATCTCCTTGTGAATCATGTCGTGGAATATGGTGGTCATAGCCCTCATGTAGGTGGCCCCTTCTTTAGGCTGAATGGCATCATCTTGTAACAGTATACTCCTTACGGCGTAATGAAAGCCGTTTTCTCAACATCTTCCTCATCCATCCAAATCTGATGATAACCAGCGAAGCAATCCACGAATGATTGTAGTTCATGCTTGGCGCAATTGTCAATCAGGATGTGTATATTTGGCAAAGGGAAGTCATCTTTCGGACTAGCCCGGTTGAGATCCCGGTAGTAGACACAAACTCTGACCTTCCCGTTCTTCTTTGGCACGGGTACAATATTGTCTAACCATGTTGGGTACTCAACTACCCTGAGAACCTTGGCGTTGATCTTCTTGGTAACTTCTTCCTTGATTTTCAAACTCATGTCGGGTTTGAAGTTTCTGAGCTTTTGCTTTACCGGTAGACAAATTGGATTGGTTGGCAGTTTCTGAGCCACAATAGAGGTGCTTAGACCAGTCATGTCATCATACGACCAGGCGAAGATGTCCTCATACTTCCTCAGAAACTCTGTGTATTCTTTCTTTTCTGACGGTGACAAATGAATGTTGATCCGTGTTTACCTGACGTTTTTCGAATCTCCTAGGTTGATAATTTTAGTTTCCTCCAGGTTGGAATTAGGTTTGTTCTCAAAGTTTTCAACTTCTTGGACAATATCGTCGGGTATATCATCTTCCTCTGAATCAACGTCCGTTTGATGCGTTCTCTCATTGCATGTCACAGTCATCGGTTCATCAAGACAAATAATAGTAATGCTGTATAGATAAAGTAATGAGAGAAAACAGTAGTAATAAATAAGAGAAATTAGAAAATGCTTTGATATATTGAATAACTGTTTTGAACATTGAGGATCTTATTACAGGAATTGAGAAATGCGGAAATAAGAAATCATTTTAGTAAATAAAACAGTAAGTAACGCTTGTTTTAGCCTTGCTACCCCGAGGCTCGTCGGGCTTTGGTTATCTTGATAGTCCTGTCCTTGAAGTATGTCCCTCTGCTCACGGCTTGTATGGAAGGGCTTTCCTCCCCCTCCTCCTCGAGAATAACGCAGCAGTCCATATCAGTGTCCTCCAAAAACAAGTTCCTTATTGCTGCAAGTGCTTCTTCTTCGTCTGATCCATAAATAATGTTGGCCTGTTAGAAGGTATGCTCCAGACGTGGTATCGGCTGCTCCAATGGGTAGTAGGGACTATGCCAAGGTGGCGACCAGTCGTTCTACTCTTTCCAAGTATAGTCGTATCGTAGACCAAAAGTGGTGCCATGGCTTTTGATCTTGATAGGTTTGGAGATTCCTTGAAGGTTCTTGCCGAGCCCTTTGCTAGGCTCGTACCCATTCCAGTTTAGTATACTCTCGATTTTGCTATCCCACTATTTGTCCTTGTCGATGGCATTGACCCGTTCAATGTGGTGGTAAGTTTCTCCACTCAACTTTCTTCTTTCTCCGATCACTGGAATAGTCTGGCGATTGTAAATAGGGTTGCTACCGTCACCATGAATAATCACCTCTTGGTGGTTCCACTCGAACTTCATTGTATGATGTAGAGTTGATGCTACGGCCCCAGCATCATGGATCCATAGTCGTCCCAATAACAGATTGTAGGACGCTGGCACATCTATCACTTGGAAGTCAACCTCGAACCAAGTTGGTCCCATTTGCAGGCATATGCTTATCTCACCAATGGTGGACCTTTGAGATCCATCAAAGGCTTTCACATTGATTGCTCCATCCTTTATCTCATGCAGCCCTTTACCCAATTTCTTGAGTGTTATCAACGGGAAAATGTTAAGACTGGATCCTCCATCGATCAATATTCATGTGATGAAATAATCTTCGCATTGCACGATGATGTGCAGTGCTTTGTTGTGCCCCAATCCTTCAGGTGGTTACTCGTCCTCATGGAAGGTGATTTTGTGACTTTCCAACACTTGGCCCACCAAATTGGCCATTTCCCCACTAGTGAGGTTGTTTGGTACATACGCTTCACTCAACACCTTCAACAGAGCCCTTCGGTGCATCTCGGAATTCTGCAGCAAAGAGAGGATGGATATTTGTGCTGGCATCTTGTTCAGCTGGTCGAGGATCGAATATTCCTTAGCCTGTTCTTTCCTCCAAAGGTCATCTGGACCTGTCTCAATAAGGGGAGGCCGGTGGGCAGCCTGCTTACTTGATTCGGTCAGATGCTCAGGGGTATAGACCCTACTGGTTCTCGTCATACCCTACGCTGCGACATCTTCCTCAGTTTTGACCTTGCCTTTCCTTATCGCCTCGGCTATATAATCCCATGGGATAGCGTTTGTATAGAAGGGTGGTGTGGTCGACATCGCCACTGGAATTGGTGCGGCTATCTTTACTTCAAATGGAACACGCACCTTGGGTGGCAAGACAACAACCTCAAATGGTGCGGGTGCATTTTCTGGAGATACGAACTCAACTTCAATTGGTACTGGTGTCTTTGCGAGTGGCGCTGCTTCAAACTCAAGAGGTATGGACATATTTAACTCAACATCCCCAGATGGTTGAATCTGGACTATGATCGGGTTGAGAGTGACTAATGGTTTGTTTGGATCGTCGCCTTCTACGATCAACCCGATTGATCCCTCGGGGTCCCAATCATCTTCTATTTCAATCATATGGATACCTACACCCTTATGGTCTGGCAGAGGATTGTTGTGGACGTTTGGAGCGTGCTCCTTTGCCATAATGATTTTGTTATCAATTAGGGACTGTATCTTGTCTTTCAAAGAGCGGTATTCATCGATAGTGTGCCCCTTCATGCCGGAATGGTATACACATGATTTGTTTGGGTTAAACCACTGAGAAGGGTTCTCAGGGGTGGAAGCAAGGATAGGGGTGACATAACCGGCGGCTTTGAGTTTCTCATACAGCTGGTCAATGGGTTCGGCTATGGCGGTGTACTGTTTTGGAGGTCTGCGATCAAAATTAGGTTGAGGTCTAGGGAGGTTTTGACGTGTAGGCGAAGATTGGTAATGAGATGGCTGAGAATTGTAAGTATGGTAAACAAGAGTGGGTTGTGAGTATCTGGGTGAAGTAGGTTGATATGTGGGTAGTGAAGATTGGTAAGTAGGTGGTGGAGATTGGTAAGTGGGTGGAAGAGCTTGGTATGAAGGTGAGGGTGCTTGGTAATTCGGGGTTGGCTAGTATGTGAGTGGAGGTGTTGGATATATTTGGTATTTGAGTGGGGATTTGGCTCTTTGTGCAACCATCACAACTCCCACGTCTCTTTTCTTTGACACATCACCGGACTGTAAATCCGTGTTTGTAGCTTGCAAGGCTTCAAAATTTGTGACCATACCGCTCTTAATACTTTCTTCAATCTGCTCCCCTAATTTGATAATGTTGGAGAACTTGTGATTCTCAATCATCACAATCGCTCGTAGTACTGCGAGTCCTGATCCCGGACAAAGAACTTGTTCATCTGCTCCTCTTCTAAAGCAGGTCTGACTTTAGCAGCTTCGGACCTCCAGCGAGTAGAATACTCGTGAAATGTCTATGTGGGTTTCTTCTTCAAATTCTGGATATAGAACACGTCTAGTGCGTTCTATGTGTTGAAAATAAATCTGTCCATAAAGTCAGACACCATACCTACCCAGTTTGACCACTTCTTGGGATCTTGGCTGATGTACCAAGTCAATGCATCTCCCTTCAAACTCCTCATGAACAACTTCATGCGGATCCTTTCATCCTTTCCTACGCCAACCAACTTGTCACAATAGGTCCTTAGATGGACCCTCGGATCACTAGTACCGTCAAACATCTCGAACTTCGGAGGTTTGTACCCCTCGGGCAGTTCGACATCAGGTTGTATACAGAGGTCTTCATAATTCAACCCTTCAATTCCTTTGATTCCTTCAACACCCTGAACTCGGCTGGTCAGCTTCCTTAATTCCTCGGCCAGAATCTGGATAAGCAGGTCATTTTCATCCGACTCGGACGGGTGTAGGATGGGTGGAATGGAGTTTGGCAAGGTCTCCACATAGATGGGATTGTGGAAATTGTCCTTTGTGGGGTTCTGGGATAAGTAATGGAGTGTTGTTTGAAGTGTGGCAAGTATTGCATTGTGTCGGGAGAGTTTGGTTCTTTGGCGGAGTGGCGTGATGGTGAGGTGAGGCATGGTTTTGTTGTCTTGGGATATTTTGTGGAGGTGTAGGGTTTTGAGTGCTTGGGAAGTTGATGTCTGGGACGTTGAGGGAAAATGATAGGTTGGACAGATTTCGGACCTGGTCAAGTTCTTCTTGAAATTTCAGCAATTTCTGTTCCAATGGTGACATGTTCTCATTTTGGACCCGAATACCTCGGCCGTCTGTGACCTCTAGCCGTTCAACCATATTCTCCTTCCTGGTGCCGCTGGATTCTTCCATCTTACTCTTGCATTTGTTCTTTCCTTTAGGAGGACTAGGAGGAGGAGTAGGTGGAGGGCCCTTGGATCTTGTTAGATAAGCTGATGATGCTAGAGTGGACGAACTAACCTTTGGGGAGGGGAATAATAAAGAAAAGAAATAAAACAAAAGGTAGCCAAGTCAGTGAGGATTATGAAAAACATTGCAGTATTTAAACACATAGCGCGGAATGTAAAGCGTGTCCTAATTTGGGAACCTCTTTATGCCCGAGGTAGGCCTAGCGACAAGTTGATTTGGAGAACTTAAAATGCTAAATGCCTCATTTTATTGATAAGAAAAATAGACAAATCCCAAAATGGCATTAAATAAACGAACAATGAAAGTCACTAATGGCCATTGGCCTCACTACATTGACAGAGAAAAAATAAAGACATTCCTATATATTTGGTCCCAGAAGGAGCTTCCCCAGATTCGACATTCCTGCTTCCCTCGAACAACTTTCCTAGCTCGCGAAGTCCCAGCAACAAGTATGCTCTGGCGAGATGTCCTCCTTCAGTTCCCTCAGCCCTTTGACAATCTTCGACCCTTTTGATGAATTTCTCCTCCAGCTCGACTATACCTCGTTCTCCCAACCTCTTGTTGGTGGTGATAGCCATGTCTTTCCACTCCCCGATCAGCTTCTTGTTAGATTCATGTGTTTTGTGGTGATCATCCTCACATTCACAGATCCTTTTGCGCAGTTGGTTGAACTTGACTTGTGCTTCAGCCCTTTCATCTATAACCTTGTGACCTCATACTCACCCTGGCTTGCTTTGATCACCCTGATTATCTTCTAACCAACCAGGATAGAAAGGGGTACAACCGGCGTGATACCTATCTGGCTCGATGGTGTCTTTCTCAAGTATAATCTTGCAATGCCACAGGTGATGAGCTTGTCACCTGTGAGGACTCTCATTATTTTGAAAGTCTGCTCGAAGATGGATCATTTTGTCGACCCTGGGTATGACTTGCTTCCTACCCGCTTGCCTCATGACTCGGAGAGGGAAGTACGGGTATGTCCCCCTTAAACCAATCAGTATCAGAAAAGGTGAATCTCGGGATCGGATGATGAACTCATCTATTGGAAACCACTCAAACATCCATTGAACCTGTTCTTCAGTCAGGTTACCAAAGAGCTCAACCCATCCTTCGGCATTCTCAGGCTGAGCAAACATGTTGGGGATGTAATTCATCCTCTTTGGGTGATGGAAAGCGATGTGATCATCCCAGATCCTTCGATGTCACGACCCAAAATCCCACCTTTCAGACCGTGACTGCATCTAACGTTGAACCCGCTAGACAAGCCAACGTAAATCGCAAAATAATATTTTTAAATCAATCCAACAGTAGTGCAATTTATACCCTTCAAATCTTAACTGAATAACCAACAAACTTTATAACTTTAACAGCGGAATGTAACAATACTCTGAAAATGCATAACGACATAGTAAAGATAACAACATCGCATAATCCCAAAACCAGGGTGTCACAACCTCACGAACTATCTAAACTGAGTGCTAAATACAGAGTCTGAAAAGAAATATATAATTGTCTTGAAACTAGGAGAAAAAGTAAGACAATAAGGAATCCAAATGCAGGAGAGACACCAAGGCCCACGAACGCCAGCGGGTATACCTTGAAGCTCTGGGTGGACTAAAGGTGACTCCCTCAATGCGGTCCACTGGGTGCGGATGCGGGATCTGCACAACATTAAGAAGTGCAGTGTAGCATCAGTACATCCGACCCCATGTACTGAGTAAGTGCTGAGCCTAACCTCGGCCAAAGTAGTGACAAGGCTAGACTTGACAATAACGATAACCTGTCCTATTCTACAGCAGGTAACAGGGATAATACGAGACAAGAGATAAGCAAACAAGTAAGGGATACGGGAGCAGTAAAGGGGAAACAAGTGAAGTGAAGCAGTCTAATTGACAGATAGAAGTAAACAAGGGAGGCAATCTAATACAATAGCCCACGAAGCAAGTATAAATATCAGAAAAGTAAACAATGGCACGGCATCACCCTTCGTGCTTTTACTCTCTTCCTCACAATGCAATGTAATCAAATATCATGGCACGGCATCACCCTTCGTGCTTTTACTCTCTTCCTCACAATGCAATGTACAATGTATCATGGCACGACATTAACCTTCGTGCTTATAATCAATAAAAGTCATGGCACGACATTTACCTTCGTGCTTATAATCAATATGAATCATGGCACGACATCACCCTTCGTGCTTTACACTCTTCCTCACTATGCAATGTAATCAAATATCATGGAACGGCATCACCCTTCGTGCTTTACACCCTTACTCACCAAACAATGACAAATACAATGGCAAGGAGTACAACATAGTGGAAATTGACAGTTCAAAGCACCCGGCAAGGGGAAAAACATCAATTAATATCTCAATAAATGCCTGGCAAGGGTCGCAGCTATAACCAATCACTTCAACCGTATGCTCTACACTTGGATTATCA
This sequence comes from Nicotiana undulata, assembly GCA_005239495.1. Taxonomy (NCBI): domain Eukaryota; kingdom Viridiplantae; phylum Streptophyta; class Magnoliopsida; order Solanales; family Solanaceae; genus Nicotiana; species Nicotiana undulata. The sequence continues at coordinate 26,268 of ML276490.1, read as the reverse complement.
ATCGTATCAACACTTTCTCAACTCAACAGCCAATACTTTCAACAAGAATGAATTACCAAGTGGAGACAATCTCATAATATGCTAAACATGGGAAAAATACTGCAATTTCTATCCAAATAGACTCACGGGCATGCTTGACACACATTGCATAGGTACTCGTCACCTCACCTATGCAATGAACATGATAATCACTTAGCACACAGCAAATAATACCTATTCCCTCACCAAAGTTAGGCAAGACACTTACCTCGATCCAAAGTATAGCAATCAACCCTCTAAGACCGTCTTTCCTTTATAATCCAACTCCGAAACAACGATATCCAAGGGTTTATTGAAGGATTCTAGCTTGGGGGTCGACAATGGAGGTTGAAGGAGGAGAAGAAGGCTGAAAATAGCGAAGTCCCGTATGAAATATTCTGTTTTGAACTCATTTAATAACTGGGCGAAATATCTCTATGCGATCGCGGAAGCAGGGATGCGATCGCATAGAGACCAAGGCTGGGTGCACTGCGATCGCGGAATGGCTATTGCGATCGCACAGGTATACAACCTCTCCCTTATGCGATCGCACAAAGGAAACAGCAACCGCATAGAGTATCTTCCTCCAGCTCCCCTTACCCCCCTAATACACTATGCGATCGCGGAGTATGCTATGCGATCGCATAGTGTAACAGACTACCCCCCAGGCACGAAGCTATGCGATCGCGGGTCAATCAATGCGATCGCATAGAGTAATGGAACTGACACCAGCAAAATGCAATTACACCAGATTTTTCCTATCTTTTTACACCCCGTTAGCTACCCGGAACTCACCCGAGCCCTCGGGGCTCAAAACCAAAAACACACACAACTCCCAAAACATCCTACAGACTTCTTCAAGCTTTCAAATCACCAAAATATCATCGAAAACGAGGAATTAAACCTTAAAACTCATAGAAGTTTTTTAAAACTTCATAAAGCTTAACTTATCCGATTTTAATCCAAATCACGTCATTTCAAGTCCGTTTTACACCAAATTTCACAGATAAGTCACATAACATATAATAAACCTGTTCCGGGCTCCGAAACTATAATATGGGCCCGGTAACACGGATTTCACATAATTATTCATTTTTAAAATACTTTATTATTTTCAGAGAATAATTTTCTTTAAAAATTCATTTCTTGGGCTTGGGACCTCGGAATTCGATTCCGGGCATACGCCCAAGTCCCATATTTTCCTACGGACCCTCCGGGACCATCAAACTACCGGTCCGGGTCAGTTTACCAAAAATGTTGACCAAAGTCAACTTTATTCAATTATTCAATTCAAAAATTCCATTTTTATCAAATTTTCACATAGAAGCTTCTCAGCTACATGCTCGGGCTTCGCACGCATATCGAGGTGAGATTAATAGAGGTTTTCAAGGCCTCGGAACACAGATTTAACTAGAATTACTTAGGATGACCTTTTGGGTCATCACATTCGATGAATGTCTTGTCGGTATTCACCTCTTTGGAGGTGTTCCATGAGCCAAAGTTGAAGTAATAGATTGCAACCCTTGAAATGTCTTGCTCCTTATTGACACTTCTCCAAGGCCCGATATATGTCTGAAATGATCATAGGCACAATGCCGAAGTCCTGCCCATCAATCCCTTCCATTAGCGTCTTAGTTACCATGGCCAGTCTGGTATGAATTCTATCCTTCTTCATTGAAAACACGATCAAACCCAAAAAGCATAACATGAAGACGAACACTCTATGATGGATGTGTCCCAGGGAGGTAATAGCAAACTCGTCATGGTAGGTACGATATGATTTGCTGTGGCCGTACCTTTCGTATAAATAATCAAAAGGTATGTATGATTCCTTCAAGCATACCAGTTCCGCATTCTTCTTCAGACCCATCATTTTAAGGAAACCTTGCCCGTGCGGCTCTCAGGTATTAGAAACCCCGGGGTTTCCCACACTAGGCCATCCAATCCTCATATTTCCTCCAGTAAAGGTGTCATTTCGATGTCCCCAAAGCGGAACACAGACCTTTCGCAATCCCAGAATAAGGTAGCAACCTCTATTATCATTTGGTTAGGCTGGATTTCTAGGAGGGATGGTAGGTTGCCCAAGTATTTCCTGACGAGAGTTTTGTCATTGGAGTGTAGTCTTGGGTGGATGTTGGAGACCATGCCGAATTTGGGGACTTCGTCCCTCATATTTCTGCAAGGAAAATACGGTTAGGCCCTCACCCCCACCGGACTCGACTATTTAATATCAACAATTAGCATGAAGCATTTAGTTCTCCAAATGAATACACAGAACATGATGATGTCCGTTTGGGTTTAGGAAACCCCATGGGCTTTGGATAAGGCTATCTTAAAAGCTATTGTGCGGACAACACTTTAGCTTGGCTAGGTTTGACCATGATGCATGCAACAATATAACAGAGTAAGGTTTCTATAGGATATTAGGCTGGTACCCTTGAGCGGACAACTCAAGGGGGAAGGCACGGAAAAGTCAATTACACCGCTGATCGACTAGTTTTACCGCAAATAAGCCTTTCCAAATTCAGGGGGTAATAATATAAGAAGAACGAAACCACTCATCAAGCGTTGCTATAGTATTTGTTTTGGCACGAGTGGAGTATGAATGTCGAGCATGGTTATGCAGTAATAAGCATTAAAAAAATTGTCATGTATTTGCACGTTAAGGAAAGCGGTAAATACAACAGTTATGATTTAAAGCAGTTACAAAGGAAAATAAAGAAATATGTCAGTTTCGTTTTGTGGAAGTAATAAATACTTAAAAGAGATAAACAATTAATTGCACATAAAAGGGAAAAGGAAAGGGTGCAAATAATAACAAAGTACAAATTCACAAAGCAATTTGAAGTGGTAAAAGCCTATAATCCCCAGCAGAGTCGCCATGCTGTCACCCCCCCCCCCCCTTTCTCTCGCAGAGATCGGGTTCAAGACATTTTTGGGTTGAGACAACTCTTTCCTTTTGGGAAGGGGTTTGCATTTTGAGAGTCACCACCTAACGATTTTTAAAGGTGCGTTAGGGCACCTAAGGGGTTCATCTACAACTACGTTATTAACCAGAGATAAGGTAAGGGCTTGAAATTATCCCAAGGGGAAGGTGTTGGATCCACAAGTGTGGTTCCCGGCCAAATAGCTTTTGTGAATACGATTTAGCAAACAAACAAGTAAAGGCTCAAACAAGAGGGGGTTTAAGTCCTTAAGCATACAAGGTGTTTGAAATAGTTAGATAAGAGCAAGTTTTGAAAAAGAGTTACAGTCTAAACATGTAGAGTAAAGGTGTTACACCCCATGTTTTCGTACATGAAAGTACGCCATGAGTAAATTGATATAGGCTCGGGGATGAGATCATTTTGGGATTTTAAGTATTATGCTATTTCGAATGAGTGATGAGTAAATTCGTGAAGGTTAACCGGTAAACGAATCAAAGAAAATGAATTTTTGTTTAAGGTTGTCAATTTGGGATGAAATACGGCCCGAGCTAAAATACCCGGTATTTATGGACTAGTACCATACAAGATACCACATGGAATTGATAGTAAAGTGTATAAGGTATGCAAAAAGAAAATGAGCGATATTTTAAGTAATTTGGGATAATTCCTAATTATATGGATAATTGATTAATTATTAGGTAATGGGACATTACCTAGTTAATTAAGGAGTTGTGGGTGATTATTTTAAAAATATGGTTGAGATAAAATATCCCCCACGTGGCAGCCCCTCAATTCCAAATTATGACTCTTATATTATGAGTGAAAGGTGGCATTAAGAGTCTTTTTTATGGCTTACTCATTAAGAAAGTGGGGCCCACACCCATGTATAAGAAATATATAACTTAAGAGTCATATGACTCTTAAAAAAAAAGGGAACATCATACCTTTGCCTTCTCTATCTTCTTTGTACTCCCAACAGAATCACATTTCAAAACCATGCCTCTAATTATAGTGGAATTATGCACACCTCCACCCAAGAGCTTTGCAACCCGTACATTATCAACATTGAAATTAACCCGGTTCTCAAGGCACACTTGAATGCAAGCCTGCATACCAATTGTGTACGGTATTATTTGGATCATTGGATGTGCATCTGCATATATGAAAGTAACGCCAGGCTTCAACAATTCAAAATGAAAGTGAAATTTTGTAATTATAATGGAGTACGGTGCAATCTTTCTCAAGAATATCATATGGATTTTCCCCTACTTCGATCTACCGTTACATGTTGTTGCAATTGCCATGTATTAGAGGGATTGTCAAGAGAATCAGTCCAGGTATGTAAAGGCTATCCCTTCTTTCTTTTGGCATGATCCATGCGATACGAACGAAACGTGCAAATGCACAAATTCCATAAATGACTCTATTCATAGAAGTATTAGAGATATCTATGTTCTTGAATTTCCATGTGTCATAATACTTTATCATCTGTTCATGGGTCTCAGAAAAATATGAAAGTTGAAAAGAGTTTACTTTATGATATTACTCAAAGGCAAAATGGCCTTATGAAGCTCCGAAAGATTTTATTAACGTACTTTTCATGCATTGCATTCATGTGCATTGACCCATGACCAGATGGCGTTATATACGCGTATATATGTAAATATATGTATATGGGATATGGGAAAAGGTTATGGCGTTATATACGCACCACCACCTGATCAGCTGGTATATGATGATGATGTTGCCCACAGTGGCTGAAATATGATTCAAACGGCGTTATATACGCGTATCTATGTATGTATATTCAAACGGCGTTATATACGCGTATATATGTATGTATATATATGTATATGGGATATGGGAAAGGTTATGGCGTTATATACGCACCACCACCTGATCAGCTGGTATATGACGATGATTTTGCCCACAGTGGCCGATATGATATGATGGTATGCCCTCAGAGGCTGATGAGGTTATGAAACATATACCTATGCACGACATGGCATTCATACACATATGCATGATGCTAAAAGTGATTTATTATTTACAGAATTATCCAGACATACAGGTTGAGTCATGTACTCTATATGTCATCCATTTCTCTTATGTATTTATTTATGTGTCTTACATACTCGGTACATTATTCGTACTGACGTCCCTTTTGCGTGGGGACGTTGCGTTTCATGCTCGCAGGTCCCGATAGACAGGTTGAGAGCCCTCCAAGTAGGCTATCAGCTCAGTGGAAGATGTTGGTGCACTCCATTTGCTTCGGAGTTGCTTGTTTGGTTAGTATGATTTAGACGTGTAATGTTTGGTATGGAGGGACTCTGTCCCGACCTTTATGACATTTATTTACTCTTAGAGGCTTGTAGACATATGTCGTGTACGTGAAAGATTGTACGGCCTTGTGGCCTATGTTTTGAGTTTATAAATTAGTATGTTGGCCTATTAGACTCGTATGTCACGTGTATATGATGATGTAATAAGAAAGATACATTACGTTGGTGCTCGGTTGAGTAAGGTACCGGGTGCCCATCGCGGCCCATCGGTTTGGGTCGTGACAAAATGACATCCTAGGTTTGTGATAATATGGATCATACCCAGTATGACACTCCTCAAAGAGGGGCTATACGTGGTATTAGCGCATTGGTCATCATATCCATATTCTACCCTTTCCCACCCCATGAAGGTAACTAGGGCGCGTGTTGGTCGCGAACTCTATTGCGTGATGTTACCCACCCCTTCCTATTAGTCTTGGAGGAGGTTATGACTACTATCCTAAAAGGGAGGTTTCTAGGCAGACCCTCAGGTTTTAAAGGTAAAAATGCTAGAGCGACATAAAATAAACAAGTAGGACTTGCAAATAAGGGGAAAGCATGAAAAACGGGTAAAGGCTCACATATACCTCCACAAGTAAAGCAATTAGACATCACAACTCAAACACATTTAAGGGCAGTATTTAAGTTCAGAATCCTATGACATAGTGTCTAAGTGAGTTTAGAATATAATTAGATAGGATAACTTGTCTTATTACTCAGGAAAGGGTCTTAATCAATTTGCCTACTGGTTTTAGCATGCCAGTGGTTAAACATGATCACAAAGACAAATCCGGTTTTATTTTCTTGTAATTGATTACCTAAGGCTTGCCTAGATGTAAAATAACATGCAACAGTTGTACAAGTTTGTTTAAGGATTCCAGGTTATTAATCCTAATAGCATGTGATTCTAAATGCGCGCAAAGTACTGATTGACAGTTTATTTAGAACATAGGGATGTGTGTTTAAAGTTTAAACTAAGTATGATCCTATGAACATGATATCTAATATGCGTAGACAGATATGCAGAATGAGTGTATGCAGAATTCCTAGACAGGATCTTCTAAGTGCATAAAATCACAGTATTTTGAACATATTTTTAGAAGATGCAACAAGTATGAGAATGATTAATTTAGTAGTGGATTGTTACCCTAAGCAGGATTTCTAGGTGTACTACAGTATTATTACATTATCGCAAAGCTTCAGGAACATCATAAGTGACAGGTTTTAATAATTGTCTACCTATAACATGTCAAGACGTGATTGCAGATTTGTTAGCATATTCGTTTTAAAGCAGGATTTAAATTACATTCTCAGAGTCACATGACATCAGTTTTTTATTGTTATTACTGATCCTATGAATAGGAATTTCTAGGTAAGGATGATATGCTGAAAGAAAAGTAGGTGTATCAACATGTATGGCATGCTTGATCCCTAGTCATGCCATCCCTCAGCATTTTCCGGCTGAGCGAACATGTCTGGAATATAGTTCATTCACTTTGGGTGGTGGAAAGCGATATGGTCATCCCAGATTCTTCGATGGATGTCTTGTCAATAGTCACCCCTTTGCAGGTGTTCCGTGAGCCAAAGCTGAAGCAGTAAGTCGCAATCTTCGAAATGTTTTGCTCCCCGTTGACACTTTTCTAAGGCTCGGTATTGTCTGCAATGATCATAGGCACAATGCTGAAGTCCTGTCCGTTTATCCCCTCCATTAAAGTCTTAGTGACCATGGCCAAACTAGTGTGAATCCTCTCCTTCTTTGTCGGGAACACCATTAAACCCAGAAAACAAACCATGAAAGCAAACCCTCGGCAATGGATGTGCCCTAGAGAAGTGAGGGCGAACTCATCCTGATAAGTGCGGTATGATTTGCTACGACCGAACCTTTTCGTACAAGTAATCAAAAGGGATATACGAATCCTTTAAACATACCAAGTCCGGATTTTTCTTTAGTCCCAACATTTTGAGAAAACCCCAGCCTGTGCGATTCTCAGGCATCCGCAACCCTGGAGATTCCCAAGCCAAACCGGCTAAACCTCCTATTTCTTCCAGCAGCGATTTCATTTCATTGTTTTCGAAGCGGAATACTGACCGATCGTAATCCCAGAATAGGGTAGCAGCCTCTATCATCATTTTGTTAGGCTGGATATCCAAAAGAGAGGGCAGGTTGCCCAAGTGTTTCCTGACGAGTGCTTTGTCGCTGGAGTGAAGATCCTCCCACCAGTTTAACAATTTGGGGTGGACAACACACTTAGCCTGACTAGGTTTGACCATGATGCATGCAACATTACAATAGAGTAAGGTTTCTATGGGGTTTTAGACCGGTACCCTTGAGCGGACAACTCAAGGGGGAAGGCACGGAACCGTCGACTGCACCGCTGATCGACTAGTTTTACCACAAATATGCCTTTCCGAATTTAGGGGGTAGTAATATTGGAATAGCACAACCACTCATTGTAAGCGTTGCTATAGGATTTTGTTTGGCACAAGTGGAATATGAATGCGGAGCATGATATGCAATAAATATCATTTAAACAAATAGGCATGTATTTTCACGTTGAAGAAAGCGGTTAAGAAAGGAAATACAACAGTTACAATGAAAAGCGGTTACAAAGAAAACATGAAGATATGTCAGTTTCGTTCAGGTGAAATAAATACTTGCAAAAGTTAAACAGTTAACAACATATAAAGGGGAATGGAAAATGGCGTAAACATTTAAAAAAAAATTAAGGGTCCAAATTCACAAAGCAAATTGTAATGGTATAAGCCTAGGGAATATCCCCAGCAGAGTCGCCATGCTGTCGCGCCCCCTTTTTTCTCGCACGGGTCAGGTACGGAAAGATCGGGTTTATGACATTTTGGAAAACTTCTTAAAGGAAAGGTTTAAGGAAGAGTCGCCACCTAACGATTTTTATGGTGCGTTAGGGCACCTAGAGTAAATAACTCATGAACTAGTTTGCGTTACCAGAGATTGGATAAGGGCTTGAATTTATCCCAATGGAAAGGTGATAGGAACCCCTCAAGATCCACAATTGTGGGTCCCAGCCAAGAAGTTTTGTAAATTTTGACGGTGAACAAGTAGCAAGCAAGGTTCATATAAGAGGGGATTTCAAACAGGTGTGAAAATCTTTAAAGGTTTTGGGAAAACATTAGAATAAACATTTGAAAAGAATTGTCCTAGGTTTAAAGTAATACGGATCACATCAATGCAATACCCGGTATGTCACGCCTCGAAGAGGGGCTACATGTGGTATTAGCGCACCGGTCATCATATCTGTATTCTACCCTTCCCACCCCGTAAAGGTTATTTAAAGCGCGTGTGTTGGTCACGAATGCTTATTGCGTGTTATTACTCGTCCCATCCTATAAGTCCTGAAGGGTATTTAGGACTACTATTCCTACGAGGTAAGTACTAGGCTGAACCCCTAGGTTTAAAGGACAAAATGCTATGCGACATACATAACAAATATGACTACATATAAGGGAACATATGAAGACAAATAAGGGCGCACAGACCCTCCACAAGTGAACACGTAAATAGCACGTCTTAAATCACAGTCAAGTCTCAAAGACAGGATTAAAAACAGAGGTTTAAAGCTAAGACAGTAAGTTTCAAAAAGGATATGTTTTGAAAAAAACTTAGTGATGAAGCAAGAGATTTAGTTAAGATAGGATAGTTTGGAAAGAGTGATTGATTTTAAGAGCAGTGCTTTAGAGACAGCAGTAAGAATTAAAAGTGCATAGCGGTTTAAAGTTTCCAGTAAAGATATAGATAACCTTTAGAAAATCAGCAGCCAAGAGTGGACAAGATTTAAATAAGACATTAATTCCAAACAGGAATCGAATAATCCAAAATGAGGTAAGGATCCAGTAGTTTACGAGAGTTTAGTAAAAGAAGAGTTAGTAAATCATTTCGGAAAAACAGGACTTTAGAATATAGTGCAAGTGTTCAAAATAGAATGATTTTTTAGCAGAATGAGGTAACTTTGAAATCCAGTAGTTTAAAAAATATAACAGAACAAGAATCAGATAAAATTTCAGTAAAGAAGAAATAAATACATGATTTCAAGATTCTGTGATAAAACAAAAAGAGGAACTTTAGAGTAAAGTAGGATGAACTTGAAAGATATAAAAAAACAAGAGTGAAAGAAAACAACAAAGTTTGAGAATCCCAAAAGGGACTGATTGTTCCTAATACCAGCAAGCAAAACACAATTAGTTGGTTTTAATACGTATTAGGCCTAAAGTTTGCCTAGGCGCCATATACATTGCCTACTTATTTCAAAGGGGTGTACATGCATATTTAATCCTGATTTTAAGAGGAGTATATTTACATAAACGTTTCAACAGTTAACCACATTTTAACGAGATTATTAGATTAACGTACCGATTAGGTGTTCAACAATTGCAACTCAAATAGATATGACATCCTGAATAACAGGATATCTAATGCGCATAGGAATACCTAAAACATGGTTTCTTAATGCTATGATAAAAATGCAGTAATGGCATCTTATAACAGTCTTTATTACTTGTTATAGTTGTTAATTGTGATTATGGTTTGCAAAATGAGTACAATAGAAATGCTGAAAGTAAAAGAACCTAAAGCATGATTTCTAATGCATGAGGTGCATGTCCTAGACAGGTTATCTATTGCACATGTAAGTAAGAAAAACCTATGGGCATGTTATCTACCCGTTACTAGACTAAGCATGCATAGTCCCCCCATATTCACTATCCAAACCCCAATATCTGTTTACAAGTTATTACAGGCCAAATAAATGAATTACATTAATGAAAAGGAAAATAAGAAGTTACTCCTATAGAGGGCCTTCAATCAGGCCCAATCTTCCAACCTCACTACTTTCGAGTTTCACAGCCTTATATGGCCCGGGTGCGGCAAAGCTCCCTAGGGCCCTAATGGGTTCCTGGCCAATACCATCACCCAAATAAATTACCAACAGTTGAACAAGTGCAGTGTGGAATTACCAGCCTTGTCTGTCAGAGTTCAATGAGTACTAAGAGGTACTCAAGGCACTGCTCACACGAAGAGGGTAGGACCTAATTTCTAAGAGTGGTGTGAAGTGCAGGAAGGAGACGGAAGTTTGTAGTTGAAAAGAGTTTACAAAAACTGGAGATTTGTTTTGAAAAAATTAGCTTTTGAAAAACAACAGAAGTACTAGTTACAAAAATTCAACAGTATAGGATTGCACACAATGACAATGGGGTAAGGGGACAAGTAGATCACATAATAACAAAGAGATACATAGACTTAAGAACTCATTTAAGCATGGTTACGCAGATTAAAGAGGCTTGGGGGACCAAGAAGCGGCCAAGTTTAGACATGATAGTAGACAGTAACAGAATGCAGTTATAACATGTGAGATTAAGAGCAAATAATAGTCATATAAGCATGTAAGTCATAAGCAGGATAAGTATTAACAGCTAAAAAGGTTCAGGGAGATCAGGGGATACATGACACTGAACAGGAAAGGAAATATCCTAACAGATGTATACGGGAATAGGCAAGGTCTATGACAAGTATTGATGTAGTCATAAACATGTAAAGAGATAAGCATGGCATGTATTAATAGACAAACAAAAAGTTAATTGCATGTTGAACAGTAGAAGCATAGGTAGAGAACAATTAAGAATATGATAGACTGAAGTAGTAATAAGCACATTGGTTTGGAACCTTGGAAATTAATCAGGACATACCAGTGATAAGAGAGAATAGCAGAATGCAAGAGCAAAGTGATAACACAATAGTAGCCTTGGCTTACAGCCGGCTAATAATAGACAAGAGTAGGGAACAACAATAGAGCAAAGAGAGAAAGAGAGAAAGAGCACAAGAGAGAATGTAGAATAGTATTTATTGCTGTGTGTGTTCGTGATATGCAATGTATCAGTGTCCCTAATGCAAAAGAGAATGGAGGTATTAATAGTACTGAAAACGAGTAAAACAAATAAGGTAAGGAGTACTAGTTCACCACAAGTATGGAAAGAATATTCAATCAGAATCAATCACAAATTTGGACTCCTTTTAATTAGGGAGTCCTAGTTCAAACGGTAATAAGCAGTCACTTAAATAAGGAAAGAAATCATAAGGCAGAGCATGATCAAATAAGGAAGTAGAATAGCATAGAATATGCAATAAAGACTAGGTTCAACACATGTTAATCAAGGAAAGTGCCTAAAGCTAGTTAATAGTCTGATTGACCACATAATAAAGTCAGAAAATAGTTTACAAAGTTAAAATCAGTAGAAAATCTCATGCGATATCAATTAAGAATCAATCACAAGAATTCAAGGACTCAATTAGGGATAATAATACTGATTTAGGAGAGAATTAGCACAAATTTATGAGAGCACACAGAATGAAATTCACAATAGGCAGAAAGGGGAAATTTTAACAAACAACACATGGTATAAAGCAGGGATTCACATAGAGCACGTAATGTTTATGATAAACAAGCACATATGCATGATAATCAAACATGTAATCAAAGACGAACTCAGAATCCAGGATTAAGACTGCAAAATTAGGGTTTTCAGTAAAACAAGTTAAGACAAGAGAAGCTTTGAATGAATCGTTGAATAACAGAGGGAAGCATAGAATAACATTATAACAGAAGTAAAGAATCGTTTTTGAAAGGGGGTTTGTAAAACCCTAGTTTCAAAAGGGACAAAAATGTTTAAAAACTTGAAGAATCGTGAACATCGAGTCGAGAATAGCACAAAATATAAAAGAATGAGTTGAAATCGTTAAAATTAAAGAGATTTAAGAGATTTAGGTCGAGATTAGGGTTTCATAAGAAACCAAAGAAAAGCAAGAGAACCTGGCCGTGAAACTTAGGAATAATGGTGGTTAGGGCACCATCGAGTCAAACCCCGCTGGAGCAAGGCCGGAAACAACCCAGGCAGAGCTTCAGTGGTGGTTTGGCATGGTCAAAACCCTTTTAAAGGTCTCACAGACGAAGAGAACTGGAGAGATGAGGCGTCAAGGCGGCTGGTGGTCGAAAGGGGGGAGGCTGGAGGTGGCCGGAGACAGGCTGAGGGCCATCGGAGAAGAAGACGAACCAGAAGGTTCTAGAGAGAAGGAGGAGAGGAAGAGACGAGAAGAGAGAGAGAGAGAGAGGTCTCGAAGACTGAAGGGTATGGGGGGGGGGGTAGTTAGGGAGTTAATTAAGGCAAGTCAGATATGGGCCGTTGATCTCATATGATCAACGACTCAGATCACGCATGGGGTTGGTCGGGTAGGAAATTGATTTGGGATGGGTCATTTGAGGGTCATATGGGTCGGGGTTAAATTGGGTATGAAATTTGTCTATGATTTAAATAAAATAGGGCTAGATGTTAAATACCCAATAAAATAGATAATTAATTATTTAAAATATCTAATAATTATGAAAAGATGAAATTAAGTTTAAATAGGAAATATTACAGTAATTAACCAATATTAAGTGTAAGAAATGCATAAGTTCCGAATTAAAATAATACAAAATGTCCAATTGGGCCATAATTATAAAATTGTTGTAATTGAAATTAAATAAGACCCAATTGACTAATTTGTGAAATAATTAGAATTTAATAGATAGAAAATGATTATAAATAATATACTGAGCTAGGAAATATTTTTTAAATTATTTAGAGCATAATTTATGAATTATTTAGATATGAAATATTAAATAAACAGGGAGATAATTTAAATTAAAATATGGAAAAATGGGGGAAAATACTCATTATTGTAAAGAGTAATTTTGAGAGCTTATATGCAAGTTTGAAAATAATTTGAGGACAAATTGGGTATCAACACTGTAGAGACATGATATCTACCCAGACTTATACTATAGCATGCATACCCCACCCATTTTTCACTATCCAGCCCCAGAGTTACGCATATGTTTAGACTCAAAGAAGTCATAGGGGGGGGGGGGGGTTAGGTACAACATGTGCTTCATAATTATAGAGAAGTTAAGCAGCACATAGTACAGATTATAGTATGCCAGAAATCAAAGAAAACAACATGCAAAAAGGGGAATATTTAGTAAACATGTTGAGTCTAAGGGAGGGAATACAATAAGTGTCATGCTAGTAGAGTAGACATACTAATTGCAGGTTGAACAAAGAACCATAAGTCAAAGTATACTAGAAACAGTATGAATTGAAGTACTAAAAGAAGCGCATTGTTTTTTGACGCATTGTTTTTTGAAACTTAAACTGAAATTAGGACATACCAGTTAGGAGGTAGCAAGTGCAGAATGAAGAGTAAGCAAAAATAGAACAACTAGTCGTGGCTTGCAGCCGACTAGTAATAGTAGCAAGCAATCATGGGAAGAATAGTAGAGAATATGTGAGTAAGAGAGTGTCTGAACAATGTGTATTTTTTAGCTTAATGAAAGAGTGAAGGTACTTATAGTCTTGAAAATAGGGAGAAAATAAGGTAACAAATAATAGTTCAGCAAAACTATGGAAGTGCACATCAATTAGAATCACATTAATATCAGTACTCCCTTTGATTGAGGAGTTAATATTCAAACGGATACAAGCAATGATAACATAAGGAAAGGGAATCGTATAGACTGATGGTAACACATAAGGAAATAAATTTCAAGAAAGTATAAGCCATATAATAGGGGCTAAGTTCAGAATACTCTAATTAAGGAAAGCATGTGTGAATTAGTTTGGCAGAACTATTCGTAGAAATAAGGCAAGAAATTCTGAAAATCAACAAGAAATCCTCGAGAGAGATTCAAATCACAGGAAATTAACACCAATTAAGGAAAGTATCATGTATTTAAGGAAGTATTCAGAATCAGTAGAGAATATTGTGTAAAAATTAGTAGAGTACTAATCATGATCATTCAAGGATTAAAAATGTCAAAATAATACTGATTTAAGTGGGATAACACACATTAGACAAAAATTAGAAACACAAATTGGGGATTCACGTAGGGCATAACAAGCAATTAAAAGACTTAGCAGAATAGAATATGGTACAATCGACAGGACAAGATCAAAAACGCTAATACTCACAGTTAGTAAGGATGGTAACAATTAGAGAGATCAATAATCCAAGTAGAACATAAGCGGAAGAAACAAAGAACCAATAGGCTAATAAGAAAACAATAGGGTAAAACCATAGATACTTATGAAGTTCATGAGAATCAAACATACGCACAAACGTATCATCAAAGACACATATAGAATCTAGGATTAAACAGAAAACTTTAGGGTTTTCAACATAATAAGTCAAGCGAAAGGAAAACTTAAATAAATCGTTAAAACATAGTAAGAATCATAGAATGATACCAAAAATCAGAAGAGAAGTGTTTTTGAAAAAAAGGTTTAAGAAACCCTAATTTTGAGATGAAGAAATGTTAAAAAATCGGAGAGATTTTTAGGAAAACAGTAAGGATAACCTAGAAAACTCTTAGATCCGTTATGGATCTAAGAAGTCAAGAGCTAACATTAGGGTTTCAGAGAGAGAAAACCCAGAGATAGAGAGAACCGGGCTTAGAAACCGTAGGTTTAGCCGGAAGAAGGATCTTACTCGGTCGGCCATGGATGGCCGGAGAATGGCAAGAATCAGGCATGGGGCGGAGGTTCCCTCCTACACCGGGTATCACTGTCCTGAGAATGGCAAGAATCAGGCATGGGGGTGAGGTAAACCGCTTCAGGATCTCCTGAGGACCTCAGGACAGTGATACCTGGTGTAGGAGGGATCCATGAAGCTAAGAGGGGTGAGGACCCATGCTTTCCGGCAAGAGATGATGCCGGAGAAGACGAGGGAGCCTCATCGGAGGCCGGAGAGACCGGAAGTCACTAGAGGAGGCTGGAGAGATAGAGAGAGAGAGTAGAGAGATGAGAGCCTGAGTGAAATGCGGGGAAGAGGGGGGGGGGGGTAGTCGCTAAGTCTAATTAAGGTAGGGATTAATCTGGTCCGTTGATCAGAAATGATCAACGGTCTAGATTAAAAGGAAATTGGGTAGGGTAGGCTTATAGGTTGGGACTGGGCATGGGGTTGGTTTTAATTGGGTAGGGGTCCGGGTGAAATTAGGCTCGTATAGGAATTAAAAAGTGGCTATTAATTAAATACCTGTTAAATTAGATAAATAATTAATAAAAATAGCAAATGATTATATAAAATGAAATTAATGCTAAATAAGTAAAATTAAATTAAGTAACTAATATTAAAAGTATAAGATAACTAATTATTGGATTAAAATGGTATAAAATGCGCATTTAGGCTATAATTGCAAAATTGTAGCTAAATGATGCCAAATTTGCTAATTCGTGAAATCATTAAATCCTAATAGGATTAAAATGATATAGTGAGCTAGGAAATATTTTGAAATTATTTATAATTTGATTTATGAGTAATTATTGAATATAAAGTACTGAATAAATTGGAAACAAAAATTAATAAAAATATGGAAAACTATGGAAAAATACCAATTATTGTAAAAAATGATTTTGGAAGGTATATATGCACATCTAAAATAATTTGAGGAAAAATTGGGTATCAACAACTGTTACTTATACACATCTTTGAAATCATGTTTAAACAACGTTGCAACCTTGTGTGCATTTAGAAATTCTGCTTTAAGAACTCTGCATATCCTGAAATCATGCTGAGCATTTAGAAATCCTGTTTTTGGAATTTGCATCATTCCACACTTTATATGTGCATATTAGAATACTATGTTTAGGATCTCATTCATACTCGCTCAGATACATCTAGTTAAACTACTGATGCATAAGGATATAAACAATCTCACCCTACTTTAAACAAATTGGTAATAATCCTGTATCTTGTAAAACCTAGAACAACATTCTTTAGGTGAAATAACTTATAACATTTTTCTTTAATAATTCTGGCAAACCCTGTGCATTATCCCACGCCTAGGCAAGCCTTAGGCAACCAATTCTTATAAAAAATGGAAGATGCCTCTTTGTGTTTACTGCTTAATGGTTAACAACTTAGAATCAATAGGCAAACTGATAAGGGCCCTGCTTCTGAGTTCATAAAACCAGACTTGCATATCTCTTGTGTTCTGATCCTCACCTAGACATCATGTTTTAGGATCCTGCTTAATAATACCGCCCTTGTTTGTGTTTGAGTCGTGCTGTTTATGTGCACTATCTGTGGAGGTAAACCTGGGCCTCTAGTTGCCTCTTTCTGCCTTATTTGATAAAGTCCCAATTTGTTCTTGCCTGTCGCCTTAGTATTTTCTACTTTTTAACCTTAGGGGTCTGTCTAGAACTGCCCATAGGTAGAGGTCCTAAATTCCACCGGGACCATCAAGAAGGGACAGATAACAGCACGCAATAGAGTCGTTAAATAAAAACTCGCATAAATAACAGCTAAGGGGTGGGAAAGGGTAGATATGGATATGATGACCGGTGCGCTAATGCCACGTGTAGCCCCTCTTCTGAGGAGTGATTACCGGGCATTGTACCGATGTGATCCTATAGGATAAACAACTTAGAACCCCCTATTCCTTATATATATATATATATATATATATATATATATATATATATATATATATATAAATCCTTAGACTTCAAATCTTTTAAACTTTAGCACATATGTGTGCTTAGACTCCAAATTCTTTTCAAAACCCTTACTTATTTAAACTCTAATTGCTTATTTGGAACTTGTCTAAATTCACAAAGTTGTTTGGCCGGGAACCACATATGTGGACTTTGAGGGGTGCCTAACACTTTCCCCTCGAAGTAATTTCAAGCCATTACCCAATCTCTGGTTAACTAATTAGTGTTTTAATGACCCTTAATAGGTGCCCTAACGCACCTTAACTCGTTAGGTGGCGACTCTCCAATTCCTTGTATACTCCCTAACCCAAAATGAAACGAGTTGTCCCGATAATGTCAAGAACCCTGACTTATCTGAAAGGAGAAGGAAAAAGGGGACGCTGGAGAAGGCCTTAATGGTTTCATATTGATGGAGAAACGACTATATGGATGGTTAAATAATCTTTTGGTTCAATGGCAAGATTTGCCTTCCATCATTAAAAACTGATTATTTAACCATTCATAAGTTTTTTCACCGGGGAAGAAAGACTGGGGAATAGTATACGATACGGCAACAAGAATGCCACAAAAATTAGGGGTTGCTAGAACCGGGAGCTATAATTTCTCATCAAGGCCGGGGACTGAATGCCCAACCCCGTAGAAAGAAGTTGTACAAGTTGGCCACATGTATTGGCAGTTTTTACTATATCAAATGAATGCTTATTTTTTGAAGAAAGAAGGAATAAAATAAATTCCTTTTATTTTATCTTATTTTTTGCCCAAATGATGAGTTAATTTTATCGTCTAAAAGTTAACAAAAACTTCAAATGCTTGTGCCGGAATGAACAAGATATGTCCTCTTCAAGAGCACCGTAAACGTAAAGGCCCTCTCTTATGAAACCCTCACATTAATGGGATTTCAGAAGAATTTATGCCATCAAAAGCTATTGGATGAAAATATACCCGAATATTTAATTAGTTAAACACAAAAGGAATATATTTTGCACAATACTTAAGCAAAAGTATGCATCATTGCCGCCAGAACCCGAAGGGAGAGGGGTCTACATTTCCCTCGGTAGAGGAAGGCAGATCAACTACCGGCTTAATCTTCTTCAAACTCCCATTCGATTCCCCAGTGCTCGGAACCACTACTCGAAGAGTCGATTGCTGTGGGCTGAGCGGGAAGATTTTCTCGAGCAGTTAGCTCCAGTTCCCTAGCCTTGACGATGCAATCATCATTATCGACAGTGCCTGCTTTGACCTATTCCAAGGTTTTCCTCCTTATATGATATATAATATAAGTCTTCTCAAATACGAGAGAATCCTCCTGGAGCTTTGCTCGGAGTCTATTAATTTCGGCCTGGAGGCCGCCCCACTCAGATCTCAGAGCCTCGCTCAATATTTGTAACTAAATGAAGCCGATTTTGGTCCATTGACCTCTTTAATATCTCTTCCATTCGGGCCCTCTTCTCTTCGACAACATTGGCCTTCTAGATTTTGGAGTTTTAGTCTGCCTTCAAATTATTTATTTTCTCCTCAAGGGTAGACTCACGCTCAGCGCAACAAGCATAGTGTCATGGAGCTGCCCACTTAGCCTTAGCCTCTTGAAGTTGTTCGTGTAATTGAGTGGCTTCTGGGCCGTGGGACATTTATCTTGTTCGCTTTGCTGCAACCGGGCCTCAAGCTTTCCCATCTCAACATCTTTTTCCTCTAACACCGGGAGGCGCACAACAAGTTAGTTCCTTGCGGCCAGCAGTTGATTCTGCTCAGGCGAGTCCTTGATTATCAAGGATTAGTTTATGCAAGCCTTCAAAAGCAAGAAAGTTGGCCTGTAAAGAAGAATATCAAAGTTGGGATTTCCATTGCAGTAGGTAAATGGAAAGGAATATATAAGAAAACAAGTACGGTACCTGCGCCGCGTTGTGCATGGCAATGTTTATCAAGCACTCCCTAGAAAGGGAGTTCATTTTCTTCCAATCTTTCTCCAAAGCCAACAAATTCAGTTTTCAAGCTCCACTGGCTTGAAAAAGATGTAACACTCTTTCAAAATCGAAAGAGTGACGTTTCTCCTCCCTCAAGGATCTAGGGATGAGGTTGAATAATTGTGGCCCCAAATTCCCATGGTCGGGAGACCGAGGAGGAGAAGCACCCCTTTCTTGATCATTTGTTTCAGGTAGAGGAGATGCAATTGGTACTGGTGACGAAGGAGCAGCTAGTGTTGATCAGCGTGAAGTTGTTGGTGTGGAAGGATGAGAAGCAGCTGCGGTAAGGGAAATGCTAATTATTATTTGCTCAGTGGTCGAAGGAAAAAGAGGCCCAGGGTCTGAACTCCTTGGACCAGAGACAACATTGGAACTGGAAAGCGAGAATCAGCATCCGATTGAGCTGATTAAGATGTTTTTCTCCTTCGTAGGGAAGCCTCTTCATCACTTGCTTCCCTTCATCGTCTAGGACCACTGTGACTGTGGCTGGCTCAGTCGGTGTTTTCTTTATCTTTTTCTTTTGAGTCCCAGCCGAGGAAGATCGTCATCTTTTTAGTTGCTTGTTCTCTGGCCAGGGACTTCGAAAGGAGGCACTCTCACTAGAAGCAGATTCGTGATCTCTGCTTCGGGCAAGGGAACTTTGCAACACCCTCCTAGCCTCTTCGGGGTCAACTAAGGCGTCAACCTCGGGGCAGGTGACAGAGCTTTGCGGAAGTACTGTATCAAGCAAAAAATAGAGTTAGCAACGTTTTTCATGATGTTACATGTGTTCAGAAAAATATCAAAGGAAGGAATTATTTTACCATGATTTTTGGCCTTCCACTCATATTTGGGGGCAATGTCCTTTCATCGACGGAATTCTGGTGTCGTGATTTCTAGAATTTTATGAACCCACTGGTCCAGGACTTGAACTCGTGGTGGTTCTCATCATCCACGCTGGTGAGAAGAACATGGTGGACATGTTTTGAAGTTTATTACTCCCCCAAGGAAAATTTTGGGGGAGCAAATATTCATCATGTGTGCAAGAGTTAGGGTTTTCCCGGTATCTGTTCACAGTTGGCGAAGGCAAGCCACTGTTCGCCATATAGATGGGCCTATTTTGTCTAAGAAGACTGGTACAGGTGGAAGAACTTCAAAATTATTGGATCAAGCCCTTGATTCGACCTAAGAGAGAATGGACCCAAGGTAAAGGGATATGTACAGACATATGAAAAACCCTCATTGGTGAAGGTAACCCCTCTATCATATTAGGGGCGATGATTTCAAGATTGGGGCAGTTGCAGTCCTCCTTCACAGTTGGGCTGCTGTAAGGGCGAATTGAGGAGGGATACCTAATAACAAGCCAAGTCTGTGAAGATGCAGGAATGGCCTTCTCTTGAAAGTCATTAGCAATGCTGAGATGTTGTGGTATAATGGTGCTTGCAGTGGGAGGTTTAGAATCAACATGGGCTTCCTTGCAGGGTGACATGTGGAATCGGGGCAGACGAAAGACGAAGCGAGTGAAAATCAAGACCGAGGACAACAACTTTGGTTGGCATCAAGTAGGACTCGAAGGGAACATTATCAACAAGAGCAAACAGATATTTGTCTCCAGATGACATTCAATGAAGAATATTTCTCAGTATTAGCTACACCCATAATTTTGGCATTCATGGTCTGTCATTATATTTTCATCAATGGTCCCTATTATTGTCATTTAAGAGGGCCTTGATCCTAAGACCTTGTTCCCTTGATATAACTATAAATAATGGCTTCAAAAACTATTGCAGGACACGAATATTTTGATAAACTTAAGCTATGCATTATTCCAAGCTAAATAATACCTTATTTTCTGTCTAACGACATTCTTATTACTGCCTTCGAAAGCCTTGCTCCCGGAACATAACTGTCTGCTATTTTATCTCAATTTCAATGTTAAATCTTGCATATTATTTAATTTATTTATCATTTTGGGTTCAAATCGATTTGCTTCTCTATAAACCACGTTATAAATTCAACTGTACCATTTTACAGGTAAACAATTTGGCGCCCAGCATATGGCTTAGACAATTACATTGTTGTGTTGATTCTTTCATCTATTACTAATATGTTCCATAGCAAAATCATAAAATATGGCAGCTAACGATGTCAACATCGCACACAAAGTTGAGGCGCAAGAACATCTGCCTCAACTTTAAGACCCCGTAAGATTTCACCTAGAATCTGGAGTTTCGTGATTCCAAGGTGGACTTATGTGTTGATGATTGTAGAGATTTGATATAATAGGAATATTTCATCTATTAAGGAGGATTCCCCGAATGCCTGAAATAGAGATAATCATAGAAAATGTGAAATATTTGAAAGGATCCACATATTTCAAATCTCGGCTCCTCTCAGGGAAAAAACGGGATACTTAGTTGAAAGGGTGTGGCGCCGGTCTCTAGAAGCTTCTAGAATATTCAATTTGTATGGCCTCAGTGATGAGAGTATTTGTGCCAATTCTGATGATTCATGCATTGGGCACAAGTATATGTGAGTTTCGTAGATCAAGGCTTAAACTATATGGTGGATACGATAACAACTAAGCCTTCTACATCAACCAATTCTTTTTCCCTCTCAATGCAGTTCAAATTTTTTGGGTTGAATAGTGCATTGGGAAGTTGAAGAAAATTATTGGCAGAGCAGGGCATTTCTGGAGTCCACTATGCGACTGCATAATCACTCTGCGGGCCACATATCGTCCGCAGAGTGCAATAGAAAGTGGCCAATTTTGGACGGTCGTTTTGCAGTCCAATATGCGACCGCATAATACTTTCATGGGATGCATAATCCATCACAATTTCAGCATAAATATTTCTGGAGGGGAGTTCTGTGGCGCATTATGCGACGCAAAATTGGTCTGTGGACCACAGACCTGACCCAAACAACCTAGTTCTTGACACCACTTTTGCAGCCCATTTTCTAGATCGCATATCCATTGCGGTCCACTCTGCGACGGTAGAGCTATGTTCGGAGGGTCCATTTTCTGGTTCTTTTTACCCGACCCTACTTCGATATATAGAAGTTAAGGACTATTTGATAAATAAAAATCTGATATTTTTAGAGTGAGGAAGTGCTCTAGAGTGATATGGGGTTTTTAAACTAATTGTTCATTAATTCTTGCTCAAGGCTTGGACGTTTAACAAGGAAAACTCACTAGGTCTTCATCATAGAGGTAAGATTCTACTCCCTAGCCCTCAATTTCGGGATTTAAGTGAAAATATGTAATGAGAAAAGAAATTTTTGGGTGTGGGAATTTTTCATTATGCATGCACGTACTATCAAGGTTTGTGGGAAGATTGTTGAGATCAATTGGGTAGACTTTGGGTTGTGGGATGAAGTAATCCACCATAGGAGGACCTTGAAACCTTAATGCACACCTAGTGCTTGATAAAATGCTCAAATGAGCTGGAACCATGAACTCCTTCCTAATTTGTGTTCAATTATGTTATATTTCCAAATAGATCGAAGTCGCTAAGATTTCCGGAACATTGTAGTAATTTAAGGACGCTTAAGGCGAGGTATGTTGGCTAAATTTCTCTCTTAGAATTGAATCCCACGTTGTTCTTGTAAGCCTCTGGTTGATCATTATAAATTTGACAATTCAGAATGCTTTTATCTTATTGTGTTATCCTTCAAAAATGTGATCTAAGTATGAGACATGTGTTAACATGCTATGACCTCAAGATGTGAGTCTAATGAAATCTATCATGTCGAATTGTGTAAGAAATCTCATTGTGCCTAAGACCCTTATTTGCTCACATTTGTACTTAAAGTCTTGAATAAAAATGGATTGTTGTTGATAATCCTTGATGGTGTTTGAAAGCAAAAGAAGTGAGCTGAGATATGAAACACTGCCAACATGCCAAGAATGATATTACAATAGAGGCCACTAGTGCCAGTGAAATGAAGAAATGTGAAAAATATACTGAAATAATCTATAAATTCTTTAAATACTAAATGCCTTGGGAGTATCGTTAAGTCATCGAGGAAGGGTAGGTTAAATGACCTTACCCTGAAACTACACGTGCCGGTGTAGGAGTGAGTGAGGGGTAAAATCCCCGTGTGAGGTGGTGAGAGTTTTCCCCGAATATGGGATGAGATTGATGTGTTGAGATTATTTCTTGCGGAATGTATGGTGACGTTGACCCACACGACATTGTGGTGAGACAGCTTAGCCGATCGGGCTGAGATCAGACGTCATGCTCCGCGCATGGTGGTATTGTGAGTGGACATATGGGGTGAGACGACTTAGCCGATCGGGCTGAGATCGAACTCCGTGCTAAAAACATGGTGTTGTATCGACACTAAAGATCTCCCCACTAAAAATATTGAAACTTGCTTGAAATTTGTTCTTTCTTCTAACTTGGTACTATAATATTGATGATACCCTCATTGATTTCATGTTTCTTTATAATTGTACTGTTACTCGTTCTATTGAGGGTGTGTTTAGTTTTCATACTAGTACTATCCATATGTACTAATGTCCCTTTTGTCGGGGGTGCTGCATCTTTAATGGATGTAGATTGTTCCACTACGGGCGACATTGAGAAGTGATACCAGTACACCCTCTCCTCAGCTGACTTGGTGAGCCCTACTTCATTTTGGGGTCTTGTATCTTTTATCCTTTGTACATAGCATTTTGACGTATAGTCGAGGCCTTGTCGCTGACAGTGTCATAACACTCTTTGGTTTCTATTAGAGGCTCCGTAGACATGATGTGGGTTGTATATTGATTTTGGGAAAGTCAAACTAAAAATATTGCATTTGTATCCCATGTTCCACTTCAAACTATGAATGTGTAATGTATTTTGAGACTTATAAATGAAGTAATCAATGGTAATGAAACAGTGTTGTTCACTTGACCTTCTTATTGTCTAATTAATGAAATATACCTCGTCTTATTCTTGAGTGATATGGGTAAACGACATTGTGCAGGCTTACTCGACCGGGGTATCTCGGTTGAGCGTCGATTGCGCTCCCCTAGGTTAGGGCGTGACATTAACACGAGATTTGAAAATGGAAACCCGCAACGAGGAGGACGTAGCCATGCTAGTTCATGGTGGGCGATATACCTGACACGTATGGGAGGCGACTCCTGATGATGCTGAAGACGAACATATTGCGTAAACGCTGAGGATCTTGAGAGAATTTCAAAAGGCCATCATAGGCCACCTCTCACGGAAAGATCAGGCCTTGACAAAATTAAGGAAAGCGTTGTCGGGTGCTTCCAACAATGCAAATGGAAGAGGCCCGGTTCCTCCGGGTGATCCCGCGAATCAAACAACGCAAAGGGTTGATAACAATACCCCGAGGGGTGAGTTCGGCTTCGAGGGGGCTTGGGGGATCGACAACAGATCTGGTAACAACAACAGTAATGATCCCTTCAAAACCAAGATCATGCGGTCTATGAGGGAAACAAATGCTTGAATAGATCCAATTCTGGGCGCACCACCAGTGCTCAATGGCTGGACTCAAAGAAATACACTGGTTTCCCTTTAAGACTCCATTTCCTAGGCCATCCTGGCCACGTGTTAATGATTCTTGGTGTTGCCCTGTTACCCCGATCACCTCGGGCTGTCACCTATGACCAAGGCATGATCAATTAGGTTTCAAGAAAAACATCTTTCCCTTGACCATAGATTGTATGATGGTTTTGCTAGTTTCGGTCGACACAAAAAGACTTTCTTTTATTTTTTAGGGTAATAATAAATCAAAAGAAAAATAAGAAGAAAGAAAAAGAAAACACGAACAAGAGTCTGTTCTTTCATTTATACAAGCAGGAAATCACACAAAGCAATTAATTCGCATTAAGGCTAACACGTTTCCTAGAATTCGTGGGAGACCCCTCATTGCTGGAGGTAGGCCTAAATCGTAGATATTTGACAAATATTTGGACTTGACACATCTATATCCGAAGCAATTTTTTTTCATTGATAATTTGGACTGATATAAGTGGATGCAAAGATTACATCACTGTTTCATAGAACTGCATGGGATTGGAAAACCTGCCTCTTTGGAAAGTAAAAAAGAAAACATGGGATAAGGGTACAAAGTGGGAAAAAAAGGAAATCAACCAACACTAATAACCATCCCCTGAATCATTTCCCATCTCCTCATCTTCTTCTGGCTCCTCTTCCAGATCCTCATTCGGGTCTTCTTCAAACACCTACTCGTCATCATTGAACTCTAACTCCTCATTCGGATCTTCTTATGGATCTGTGCTGGACTCTATTTGGATGCACTCCACTAACCGGCCATTGTCTTCAACAGGTGGCAACATACGATCGATGGATCTTGGGATCACTTGACGGTGCATCGAAGTAATCAAAAGGTAATAATTTTAGGATCTCATGGTAAATCTGCAAAGCAACCACAATGTCTTCTAACCAGGCTATATCCTCTTTGCTTGGCCGGGCCAACTCTTCTTCCTCGTTTATCCAGACATATTACTCAGGAGTGCACCATGAGTTTTGACCCACCGGCATTGTGACCAAGTCATTCCACTCTTCTTGGAGCCTTCTTATCTTGGGAATTAAAATATGTCCATGGTACTCATCCTCGTACAATGATGTCCTTGTCAACAGAGGTACATCTTGGATCATCTTGAACTATTTGAGGACCCGTAGGGGTGAATAAGGTTGAATACCTTCAAGTTTGATCAGCTCAATGAAGTATTTTTGAGGTGTCCTCGAGATTGGTTTCCCCCTAACCATGATAGATTCCAATTAATCCATTTTCCACTCAAATTGGTCAGCATTTCCCTCCACTCTTCTTGCCCATGTGGGGATACCCAATGTCTCATCCTTTTGTTGTGGCTATGGATCATGTTGTTGATGCCCATAAAGTAGTCGATGGTGGCCTCTCACTGGAAGAAATGTGAGTATCCCAGATCTGAAGTAGCAAGTTACAAATTTTAAGGAAATCATACCCTCGTGCACATGCGGACAAACCCTCAGCATCTCAACTAACACCATCGGCACCAAAGTAGCTTGAAGATTGCCACGGAAGGTCGCCAGAACCACATGTAATAGATTGATGTAGATCCAGCACCTTCTCTGCAGGAAAATCAATAGTACCAATCGTACCAATGAGAAAGTTATAGGACTGAGACTCTCCCACATTGCTTGGTCACATTGAAACTCTCCCGAATACCACTCGTAGCTTTCACGGTGCCCAAATCTGTCTAACAGCTGGTCAAGGCTCACCCATCCTTCCTCGATACTTCACAAACTTCTAGTGTTAGCCAAGCCTAAAGCATCCAAGAGCTAGTAACCAGGCATAGTAATTGGCAATATCGGCTTCCTTCCATTAAATGGTGGATTGGTGAAACTCGTGACTTCCTCCAGTGTTCGAACTAACTCACAGTCGACAAATTCGAACACCACTATCACGACCCAAACAGGAGGATCATGACTAGCACTCGGGCCATACTTGCCGAGCACCAACGTACATTTTATCTAACCT
>ML276488.1:7126-38260 GCA_005239495.1 Nicotiana undulata | reverse complement strand
ATATATATATATATATATATATATATCATGTTGGATTCTTTTGATTATTTACATTTGTTGTTGTAAGTGTTGGTTGTTCTCTTAATCCTATCTTGGTACGTAAAGACTGAGTTGGGTTGACACTGTTACGGTGATTACATATATTTGGGCTGATATTATTGTGGGATGTTATTGTTTAAAGCTTACGAGCTATACTGTTTTCTGTTTGAAATTTTTGAAATAAAAGTGTTGTGAAAGGCTTGGCCTGAACTGTGAAAGTTTTTTCTGAATAAACAAAATTTGGTGTGATAAGGGGGCTGTGATAAGGTGTTGGTGTGATAAGGGGGCTGTGATAAGGGTGGATAATTGATTGTGATATGGGTGAATACATTGATTGTGATATTGTGAATACGTGGATAGGTGGGATCGGGTTGCACGCCGCAACAAGACAGTAAAAATGGGGAATAATGATTTTTTACTGATCTTGATTTAAAAGTTTGAAGGATTTGGAAATTCTTGTTTTACTCTACAGTTTTCTTATATTTCGTACATGTGATTATTTTAAAGTAAAGTTTGGAAACTTGGAGATTACTTGAGTATTGGTTATAGCTGAGACTTGGAAAAGGCGGCTGAGTTATTTTATTGTTGTGTAGTAATTGTTTATCTATTTAGAATTCCTTTCCTTGCTTTATTATTTATGTTGTCACAAGTTATATCGTTAATGCCCCGCCGTAGCCTCGTCACTACTTCATCGAGGTTAGGTTCGACACTTACTCAGTACATGGGGTCGGTTGTACGGATACTACACTCTGCACTCTTTTGTGCAGATCTAGGTACTAGCCAGCAGTAGAGATTGTTAGAGCAACCACCTATTTATTTGGAGACACGAGGTATATCTGCCGGCGTTCGCAGATCCCGAGAGTCTTCTCCTATTTCATATACATTGCTTTACTTTATTCAGAATAGTAATACTATTTCCTTCGGCCCATTATTTGTAGTATTCTTTAGTAGTTCGTGAATTTTGACACCATACTCTGGGGTAGTTCTAGATTTATTTATATAATTAGTTCATGGCTCGATTTAATTAATTGTTTATTTTTCTTATATTTGGAATCATTCATTAAAAGCCATTAAATTTAGTTTTCTTTAAATTATTTTATTATGTCTAGATGGATAATAATGCAAAGTAGCTAATCGAATTCTAACATTGGCTTGCCTAGAAAGTGTGGTGTTAGGCGCCATCACGATCCCTAAGGTTGGGAATTTGGGTCGTGACACAAACAGGGGGACTTATTGTTACAAAGTCATGCCTTTTGGCCTGAAAAATGTTGGAGCCACATATTAAAGGCTAGTGACCAAGATGTTCCAGGAACATCTGGGGAAGACAATGGAAGTATACATTGATGACATGCTGGTAAAATCAACACAAGCGGAAGATCATTTCTAGCATCTTTCGATTACCTTCGAAATCCTGCGTAGGTATAATATGAAACTGAATCTTGAAATATGCGCCTTTGGCGTAGAATCGGGTAAGTTTTTGGGTTTCCTCGTATCAAATAGAGGTATAGAAGTAAATCCTGCTCAAATTAAAGCTATTGATGAAATACCCAATATACTTACGAGCAAAAGAAAAAGTTCAAAGACTAACAGGAAGAATTGCAGCCTTAGTAAGATTTATCTCCATGTCTTCGGAGAAGAGTTTTAAATTCTTTTCAGTTCTAAAAAAGCAGAATCAATTCGAATGGACTGAAGAATGTCAACAGGCTCTCAAAGATCTGAAGGCCTGTTTATCAAAACCCCCGTTGTTGTCTAAACCAAAGGAGGGGGAAAGGTTGTATGTCTATCTTGCTGTTGCATAAATTGTCGTAAGTGCAGTACTGGTAAGAGAAGACAAGGATAAACAATCTCCAATTTATTATGTAAGCAAGTCTTTATTAGATGTTAAAACTATATATCATCATCTAGAAAAATTAGTCTTAGCTCTAATCATGACAGCTAGAAAGTTAAGACCATATTTTCAATGTCATCCAATCACTGTTGTGACCTCATACCCATTGAGAAATATTTTGCACAAACAAGAATTATCAGGGAGATTAGCTAAGTGGGCAATAGAATTAAGTGAACATGACATAATATATCAGCCTAGGACTGCAATAAAGTCTAGAATTTTAGCTGATTTCATCATTGATTTTAATACTAGCATAATCCCTGAAGTGGAAAAAGAGTTACAACTCTTTAACGGGGCTAATCCAGGAATATGGACCCTATTTACTGACGGCTCTTCTAATGTAAAAGGAGCCGGCTTGGGAATTGTTTTAATATCACCTACGGGTGAAAAGATACGACAAACTATCAAATGTTATCCCATAACTAACAATGAAGCAGAGTACGAAGTTGTCATTGCAGGGCTGGAACACGAGAACTCTCAATCGATCAGATCATGATCAAAAGTGACTCTCAACTGGTGGTAAACCAGATGCAGGGGACTTATACTGCTAGAGAGACTTGGATGCAACAATATCTGGAAAAGGCATGAGACCTAGTAACACAATTCCAGTCATGGAAACTTATGCAAATACCTAGGGAGGAAAATGCAGAAGCAGATGCATTAGCTAACCTCGCAGTAGTTGCAGAAGTGACAAGTAAAGACAATGCAATTATCATACACCTGTTTCACTCAGCAATCGACCATGACAAAAATGAGGTAACATTTAACAATTTAACATAGGATTAGAGGAACGAAATTTTAAATTTTTTGCAGAATGGTACCGTACCCGAAGATAAAAAAGCAGCTCAAGCACTTCGCCGAAAATATGCACGGTAATGCCCCATTTGTGATACTTTATACCGCAAAATGTTTGGAGGTCCCCTAGCAAAGTTCCTCGGACCCAATCAAACGGTGTTCGTAATGAAGGAAGTACACGAAGGACACTACGGAAACCATGCAGGAGCAAGATCCTTAGTCAAAACCCTAATCAGAGAAGGGTACTATTGGCCCAAAATGGAAGAAGAGGCTGAGAATTTTGTTGCTAAATGCGACAAATGCCAACGATATGCTAACAACATGCATCGACCAGCAGAGTTACTTCACCCAGTGGTATCACTATGGCCATTCATGAAATGGGGCATGGACAAAGTGGGACCCTTTCCCCCGGCTAAAGGAAAGGTACGGTTCTTACTCATATTAACTGATTATTTCACAAAGTGGGTGGAGGTAGACGCTTTTAAACAGGTGCGAGAAAAAAAAGTGAAAAGCTTCATATGGCGACACATAATATGCCGCTTTGGGATACCGAAGGAGATCTTATGTGACAATGGCCTGCAATTCATAGGCTCACAAATCACAATATTCTTCGAAAGTTGGCAAATAAAACAAATCACTTCATCACCATATCACCTCGTGGCTAATGGGCAAGCCGAGTCAACAAAAAAAGTCATCGTAAACAACCTAAAAAAACGGTTGGAAAAAGCCAAGGGAAACTGGCCCGATGAGCTACCAGCAGTATTATAGGCTTATAGAACTACTGCAAAAATAGCCACGGGAGAGACTCCATTCGCGCTTGTTTACGGTTCAGAAGCTTTAATACCAGTGGAAATTGGCAAACCAAACACAAGGTTCACAACAGCAACGGAATAAACAAACAACGACGAGTTGAGGACAAATCTAGATTTGCTCGAGCAAATAAGAGAAGTTGCACTAATACGTATGGCAGCCCAAAAACAAACTATAGAGCGATATTACAACAGAAAAGCTTGCCTCAAATATTTCAAAATTGGGGACTTCGTTCTCAAAAAAGTCTTCCCATCAATGAAGGAAGCTGGTGTAGGAAAGCTAAATCCAAATTGGGAAGGACCTTACAAAGTCCGTGGTATCACTGGGAAAGGCGCTTATAAGCTGGAGGCTATGGACGGTAGAATCTTACCAACCAGTTGGAATGCTGTTCATTTAAAGAAGTACTACTTCTGAGTAAAAGGAATACCCCCGGTCAGGTGTCATTACGTTCAATTTTACTTTTGTATATTTAAAATTATACTAACCATTTTAGATGATAGGCAAAAAGCTAACCCATCACCAGATGATGATATTAAACCTGCACAGACACAAGGAAGTAACTAAATTCTCGGTCTAGGGTTACAACTTTCTGATGGACGTTTTTAAGGGTTAATCAGTGATCATCTAAAACTATATACCTTCGAGTCTCGTATGTTTTTCCTTTTCAAGAAATGGAAGACAAGGAAATAATAGTCAAGTGCTCGAGATTTCATTCTTCAAAGCTCAAACACTTGGAGGACTATACAGTATGGAAGGCAAAGAACAAGCAAAGAAGACTATTAAAAAGTCAAAGCTCAAGACTGAAGATCCATCTTCCCAACAAGTCAAGTACTATGAGCAAAATCAAAAATCCAAAGACAAAAACACAAAGCCTAATTCAAACCTTCAAAAAACATATTCGTAAATGTAAATGAATGTTTCAAAAACATATTCGTAAATGTAAACGAATGTTCAGGTTAAAGGAAAAATATTAGTTACGGGTAAAAATGCACATCTTTGTACTTATTCAAAAACTGTTGTAAATGAAAATAGTTACGGATAGAAGATCATTATCCTTATACTTATTCAGAAAACTGTTGTAAATTAAAATAGTTACGGATGAAAGATCATTATCCTTGTACCTATTCAGAAAATTGTTGTGAATGAAAACAGTTACGGAAGAAAAAGAATTACCCTTGTATTCAGTTAAAAACGGTTATCAATAAAAATAGTTACGGGTAAAAATTCATACCCTTATATTTAAAAAAATTGTTATAAACAAAAACAGTTATTCCTTTGTACTAATTCGATAAAACTTTTGCAAAAGAAAAACAGTTACGAGTACAAGTTCATATCAAATCTGTTGAAAGAAAAACAGTTACAAAATGAGTTATGGACGATACACAAACACATGTAAAATGTTATAAAAGTTTGAAATAATACTTTCTTCAAAACATTGTTAAAGTAAAACATGTGAAATTCCTATCTCTCTTTTGTATATTTATACCATTATGAAGTTGAGACGTCTTCTTCATTAAGTGTCGATCAAAAAAGGGCCCTCTTTTATAAACCGTTCCTATTACGAAAAGATACAAACAATCTAAGCATTTCTTAATGCAAATTCAAAAACTCAGAGGTAAACCAAAAACCTCAAAAAGAAAGCATGCAAAGACTCAAGAGTGAAACAAAAACTCAAAGAAAGCTAAAGTCATGCTAATATTAATATTAATATATTACGGCAAAATAAACTAAGTGTTAACTTAATCTATTTCGGATTAGTTTATACATTTATTGCCCCTAAGTTGTCAGTTGGGGACTTACAAATGATCTAACTTTACCCCCGATGGGAATGGGGGTAACCACCAATTGTTGCAAACAAAAAAAAAAGAACCAAGTTCTTTAAACTTTTCCAGATGGGGGGTTGTCTTCACTGGAAGGAGGAGAAGCTTGAGATGGAGACACACGAGCAGCAGGGACCTCAACCTCAGATGAAAATAGATTCTGACTTTGCTGAGACTTCTCAATCCTCTCTCTGGTTTTAGAAATTTCGGATTCAAAGTCAAAACCCTATTGGCCCATTTCTGTCAATGTGTCAAGACGGGCATTCAGATAAGCCCATCTAACATCGATGACTGCTTTGTATTCAAGAGCTTCATAATCCTTCTCCCAATGTTCAGCTTTAGCTCTTAACTCATCTCTTTCAGCCACAACAGCATCGTGAGAGGCCTGTAAAGGAGTGAGGGATCTTTCCATAAACCAGACTTTCTCTTAAGAGTTACGGAGGTCTTCCTGGGTTTAGGTGAGCAATTGTACAAGTTCACCAGAGTACACCTCCTTCTGGTCCAATAAAGCCTTCAGGCTCCTAATCTCCTCTGTGGCACGGGAAAGCTGCTCTGCAAATGAAGATTCTAGGACACTTTTGTCCTTATCTGCCTGGTTCAAAGACGCCTTCTTGACGGCCAGTTCTGTTGCCATAACCTTAACTTGCTTCTCCAAGGTACAATTTTCCTCCTCCACTACCTCCATGTCAAGTTGTAGACCCTCGTACTGCTCCCTCCAATTACCAACCTCAATTTGGAAGTCCTTTGTTGTTTGCTCCATCTGAACGACTCTCTTCATTAACTCTGTGCCCACAAGATTGATCTACATAAAAAGATAAATTAGATACGGTAAGTGTATATATAAGTACATACGAAAGAATAACAAGTTTTACCTTTAAGGACGAGTGCACGATCTCGTTCATCCAAGTCAGGGAGTTGTGGCTTTCCAGCTTAGAATTTTGGTCAGGCCTATCAATGGCTTTAACCATACATCAGCCTGGCCCGACTTTTTCAAGAGGCTGCCCGTCGCTGGAACTTCTACTATAACTTGTTTCATTTCCCCTCTGCTGGAAGACCCTACTTCTACAGCAGAAGGTACTGAAGCAGGGGCGGATAAAGTAGCCACAGACAAAGTAGGTAGAGAAGCAGAAACAGCCACGCGAGCAGAAACAACAACGAGAGCAGGAACAGTCATGGGAGCAGAAACAACAACGGGAGCAAGTGAAGGAAATTCTTTAGGAGCATGAGGAGAGAAAACAGCAAGAGGGGCTTCATCAGAAATTGTACCAAAACCTTGACGGAACACGAGATCAATGTATCACGAACAAGAGAGGGAGTAGAATCCTCGGGGGAAGAAAGTTCGGATTCAGGCACGGGATAATCAACAACGGGTGCAGACTCGTCGTCAGAGACCGCCCTCCTCCTAAGTGACATGTTGACCAGCGAACCCTCCTCTTCCTCCTCTACACCACTTGCTTTTCTTTTCGACAAGTAGGAACCAACAATGATCTCCTGGGCCTTTTCCAGGGACAACCTTGAAGCGGACACAGCCGCAACAGAAATTCCACGAGCAGCAAACCCTACCAAATGAAAGAAATCAGATAAAACTTAAAAGAAGAAAGAAGTAAAAACAAAAAAATAACTTCGCTTACCGTGGGTCTTAACCTTCCAGCCAAACCTCCCAGAGAGGTACTTCCACGAACGTTCTTCTAAAGGAGCAATCAACAAGAGTTTTTCTACCCAATCACGAAAACCGGAGAAATTCTCAACGGTTCCCATGATTGATGCAAAGGAAAAAAAAGGAGATTGTCACGGTACTGATAATTTATCAAAAGCAAAGAAAAGGAAAGTGAGAAAAACTGTACTCACGTGCAAAGTTCCACTTCTCAGGGAAGTGGAGATTTTCTTCACCTACTAAACCTGCAGTAGGGACAACAACATACCGGACATACCACCCTCGGTCTTTGTCATCATCTGGAGTAACTAACACCCTTTTACTCCTAGCCGCGAGAGTAAACACTCATTGGCGGAACAACATCGGAGAATAGAGGTGAATAAGATGTTGAAAAGTAAAGGGTACGGAAGCTAAATTTGCCAAATACCTAAGGCATGCGACAACTCGCCAAATAAGAAGACCGACTTGTCCTAGACAAACTTTGAAGAATCGACAAAACTCGATGATAACGGGGTCGATGGGAGGCTTGAATCCTAATGTGAAAGGATAAGTATAAACATAAGAATACCCAGTCTTGTAAGAGGTTATTCTTTGGTTATCATTGGTAACAACAACAGGAAAATCAGGCTTCCAGTAATAATCCCTGCGTACAAGAGACCCCAAACCCTCTGTTATTTGGGTTGGATAAAGGTCAACACTTTCGTGCGAAGACATTGAAGGAAGATGCTCACTCATGGCTTGACTATCCTTGGCAAAAGAAAACTCCGCAGGAACTATCTCATCGACCCTCGGCTCACGAAGCAGTTCATTGTGTTCTCTACCCTTTAATGAAGATCAAGAAGCCCTAGCCCTTGAAGAAGATAAAGAAACAGAAGACCTAGAAGAAGATGGGGGAGTAACTTGATAAGAAGAAGAACCCCTAGAAGGAGTAGAACCTAAGCTCCTAAGCTTACCGCCTCTCCTACTCCGTGTAGGAGCAAAAGAAGAAGTCAGTTCATCTACAATGATGACCTTTTTAGATTACTAGTTTAAAGAATACATATTTACGAAGACGAAGGATTTACAAACAAAGAATGAATGATTAGAAGTTTTTCATGAAAGTAAAGAAAGGAAAAGGGGTAATTATACTCGAAGGCAACCGTCAAAAATAGAAAAAAGCAGTGATGTGAATGTCATCATTGAAGTTGTCACTTCGTGACTGATGCAGCCGCAAAAGGCCCGAAAAGGCGCTGAATAGTTGCAGAACCAATCCGAGAATGCCATGTGGAACGGGCATTAAATAAAAGTGACAAACAACACATGCATTCAGATACGGATGCAATGGTACGAGTGAAGCGGCGGCAAAATATTCCCGCTATAAATGAGTATCCACTTACCAAATGTTAATCGATAAATAAATGGTAAGTGGGGGGACTATCTGTATTGGTAAAAATGGGCTTCACACGTGTAATAATTATGATGACTCAGCAATCTATGTGGAGCAATGAAATCATGACAACTGGACGGGACTTTATGAAGATGTATGAGATAAAGAGGAACGGAACAGCATACCGGCGGGGTAATCAGACACGGGAATCTCAACCTGATTGAGAAGATGAAGAGACACAGTCAGAATGAATCAAGGAAGAATAAAGGGCAGATTGGGGGATCTTCAATTAATGATCCAAACGTTACATAATCTTCACGCAACAGTTACGATTAGTCATTGTAAGGTTACATTAATGCCATTATTTGTCATTAATGCTCAATCACTGAAAAGAGTAGACGTTATATTAAGAAATTACCTATAAAAGGGAGTAAAATATAACTATTAAGGACACATTCGAACCACTATTGCAACATATTTACTTTTTACGCATCTTACTGCTTTCTATTTACGAATTTACTTAAAATTATTAGCATATTGTTTTGTTATCAGAAACCCGTGTTCTTCTTGAAATAGCTTTGGTAGAGAATCTAATTCTTTGGTTAAACACAGCTCCCTTATGTCATTTAGGACTTGCCTGCAAAATTTGACGTCATTCCGGGTTGATTTGATAGGTTTCGACACGGGTTTTTGAAGTTAGAAGATTTGAAAGTTCTTAAATTCGATTCTTGGTGCAATTCGTAGTTTTGGCATTGTTTGATGATATTTGAGACCCCGAGCAAGTATATGTTAGGTTATAGAACTTTTTTGTGTGTTTAGATGGGGTTCGGAAGGCGTCGGGTGTGTCTCGGATGAGCTACGAGTCAATTCCTTCTATTTTTAGATTGTTGGTTTCTGGTGTCTGATGTTCTTCTTCGCGATCGCGAAGCGACTTTCGCGTTCGAGAATTGTTTTTATGACTCGCCTCATTTCCCTTCTTCGTATTCGCGTAGTATGCCTCGCGATCGCGTAGCTGTGCACATCCCCTTCTTCGCGTTCGCATGTTCACCGAAACGTTTGCGTACGTACCTTTCCCTTGTTCTTCACGTTCACGTTCGCGAAGGGTCTTCTTGGAAGCCTCATTTTTCTTCTTCACGAACGCGATCCTTTCTCCGCGTTCGCGATGCATAAAGACCTGCGCATCAGTATACATTTCCCAAATCGAGGGTTAGGCCATTTTTATCATATCTTGACTTGTAAAGCTCGATTTTGAGCGATTCTTTGTGGGTGTTTCAAGAAAATCGACTGGATAAGTGTTCTTAACCTAGAATTTATTAAATTCCATGATTTTATCTTTATTTTTATCGTTTAATATGTGTTTTGAGTTGAGAAAAATAATGGTATTTGAAGAAAATTTTTAAAATAAAAAATCATGATTTGAGGGACAAAATAGTATCGGAATTTGATAATTTTACTATGGTTGAACTCGTATCGGAATGGGTGTTCGGATTTTATGAAATTTGCGGGTTCCAAGGTGCGGGCCCGGGGGTCGACTTTTGGGTCGATTTTTAGATTTTGATAAAGATTGAGTTTTTAAGATCCAGAATAGTTTTATTTGTGCTTTGAAGTTATTTGGTTAGATTTGAGCCGTCCGGAGGTCATTTCACTCGAGAAGTTCATTTTAGAGTATCGGTTTGTCTTCTTTGAGGTAAGTGTGTTGTCTAACTTTGTGGGGGGGGGGGGGGGGGGGGAGGGGGGGGGAAACCACCCCTTAGGAATTGAGTTAATTGTGCTATCTTGTTATGTGAAAGTCGTGTACGCAAGGTGACGTGTGGGTACACAGTCTATATGTGGCATTGACCGGTTTAGATTGTCTAGTGTCTTTTTATGCCTTTAATTGGATTATCATAACATGTGATATCTCGTTGTTAGTCTACTCTTACATGCTTTATCTGACGTTGTTAACACCTATATGTACTTCTTACTCGTTATTTGGCCTTATATGCCTTAGTTGAAGTTATTGCCTTCCTTATTGTCTTGTTACCGCTTAATTGTTGAGTTTCTTCTATGTGTTGTACTTATTTGCTACCTGTCCTAATTGTTGTGATCGCACACTCAGTTATCACGTACCTTACCTATCCGGTGATTTTTGTAAAGTTTTTTTGTGTTCCTCCGAGTTCTATGTGGTTCCTCTGTTATTGTGTGCTGATACCCTTAATTGTAGAAATTCTTGTAAATGGAGTTATTGAATTGTTGTTGTTGATTTAAATTAGTTTAAGGGGGATCGGGTTGCACGCCGCAACAGGTGAAATAAGGGACGTGGTGAAATAAGGGAGGATATTTATGTTGTGATATTGTTATTATACAGTGGGATCGGGTTGCACGCTGCAACAGGTGAAATAAGGGTGAAATGATATGGTGAAATAAGGGTGATTATGATATTGATAGTATATGGTGGGATCGGGTTTGTGCGCCGCAACATATTTTGTTTATTGGCATGATATTGGTAATGTAAGGTGGGATCGGGTTGCACGCCGCAACGGGGGAAATAAGGGTGAATTGATATGGTGGAATGAGGGTGAATTTTGATATTGATATTATATGGTGGGATCGGGTTGTGCACCGCAACATATTTTATGTTTTGTATTCCTTGTTTTGTTGCATTGGTTTCGGTTCTTTCGTAGGAGATTCCGAGAATTTGTATTCCCGGTTTTTTACTGTTTTTCCGAGGATTGAGTTATTGTCGTTAACTTAGCGCCTTGCCGTCATTTCCTGACTTCCTTTTCCTAATACTATTATTCTGGTAGCGTGATTTTCTAGGTGAGTTTACTACGTTGAGTCATTGCCTCCTGTCCTGCTGAGTTAGTAAAATAGTGATTTTAAATAAAAGAATTAATATCATGTTTCCTTGTGTGACTTTAAGTTAAAACCCGTCGTTTATTTCGATACTTATTATTTCTACCAGTTGTCATATTTTACTTCAATTGATTTTTCAACTTATTCTACTTGGCATGTATGAGGTTTTTATTTTACTTAACAAGGAATTGTTTGTAACGACCCAAAAACTATGGGTTGTGATGGCGCCGGACACCACTGTCAGGCAAGCCAACCCCTTAATCAGTTGAAATACCATCATGTTTAACAATTTCGAAATTGTTAAACATGATGGTATTTCAACTGATTAAGGGGTTGTGATGGCGCCGGACACCACTGTCAGGCAAGCCAACCCCTTAATCAGTTGAAATACCATCATGTTTAACAATTTCGAAATTGTTTCCTTTATTGCTTTTCATGATCAAATAAATAAACTTTTGTAAATTAAACACGATAGGAAGTCCATTTAATTCACTAAAACAAGACTCAACACATCCCCAGAACCTGGTGACACAAGTACATGAGCAGTTTCTAAGAATTTATACAATTATACAACTCTTGTCCGAGAAATAAATGGGACAAAAGCAATAGAGATACAATGTAAAGATATAGAAAGAAGGAGACTCTGTCAATTGCGGAACACCTCCGGATGAATGCAGCATGAGCAAGTCTCCAAATCAATCGCTGAACTATGAAGATACATGTGCAACAAAATGAAAATAAAGTGTAGCATGAGTACATATACATATATGTACCCAGTGAGTATCCCGCCTAACCTCGAAGAAGTAGTGACGAGAGGTCGACTTGACACTCACTAAGGTCCAACAATATAAATAGGATAGAATATGCTGAAAGCAGTAGACATGTTAAGGCAGTTAAGCAGCAAATATATATAAGGCACTGAAATCCAAATAAATTCTGAAAATAAGTAAATAAGTAATTTCCTTTATTTAAATCCATCGTGGCGTACGGCCCGCTCCCATAAATGTATCTTTGAATCCTCTGTGGCGTACGACCCGCTCCCATAAATGTATCTTTAAAATCTCTGTGGCGTACGGCCCGCTCCCATAAATGTATCTTTGAATCCGCCGTGGCGTACGACCCGCTCCCATAAATGTATCTTTAAACCCTCCGTGGCGTGCAACCCGCTCCCGTAAATGTATACGAATACCTCTCAAATCCGCCGTGGAGTACGGCCCGATCCCATATATATTACAAGTACTTTTCAACTCCGCCGTGGCGTACGGCCCGATCCCATATATATTACAAATACTTTTCAACTCCGTCGTGGCGTACGACCCGATCCTATATATATTACAAATATAAGAGTGGGGGAAATCACACATCGCTCGCGGAATGTAAATTGCGAAGCGGTCTCATGCACACACAATATTCTTTCCTTTTCATAATACTTTTCATAAACAATTTATTTCATACTACTTCCCGTAATACATTCCCTTTCATATTATTTACCGTAAAATAATTCTTTTCATTTTATTTTCCGTAAAACAATTTCTTTCATTTTATTTTTCCGTAAAACAATTCCTTTCATTTTATTCTTTATTTCCGTAAAACAATTTCTTTCATTTTATTTTTCCGTAAACCAATTCCTTTAATTTTATTTTATTTTATTTTTTTATTAGTTTATTTTTTTATTAGTTTATTTTTTTAAAACAATTTCCTTTCATATTATTTAAATTCCATAAATCTCAGAGAAACAAATCTACACATAGCAGGATTTCATAACATACAGTTCATCACAAGAAAAACACAAGGCATGATGTGGGGCCTAACTACCCGGACATAACAATAATAGCCGCTACTTACGGACTATCATCACTTGGTGCGTACGTAACCCCCACAAACAATTACACACAGCATGTAGAACACCTATGGGGACAATTCCCTCTTACAAGGTTTGAAAGGAGACTCACCTCGCCCCGAAGATTCATCACCGGCTTCCAAGCCTCTACGACGACTAAAATGGATGCGCAACGTTCCCAAACAATCCAAATAACGATAATTCAATGAAAATATACTCAATAGATCATAACCAATTAGAATTACAAAGTTCCTCAGCCCGGCTCAATGAAATGACCAAAATGCCCTCCGACCCACGTGCCCGGACTTCGAAATTGCTTGAAGAAAATCTCTACCCGAAGCTTTACTAATTCAATTACACATTTTACTCAAAATTCATGCTCAATTCGTGGCTAAAATACAAATTTCCAAATTTCTAGGTTTTCTTCAAAAATCCTAATTTTCCCCACAATTTCTCATGTTTAACCCATGCATAAATCTTGAATTTAACTTGAAATTAGTAGGAGTGACTTACCTTAACATAGATGACGAAAATCCTCTCTTGAAGCTCTCCAAAAAATCGCCCATGGCTTTGAAAAATGATAGAGAAATGCCAAAATCCCGTTTTAAATCAACACTCCCCAGAACCAACACCTATGCGATCGCACAGGTCACCTGTTGCCTCCCTCCGCGATTGCACACACTGCCCGCGATCGCACAAGCCGCCCAGCCTTCCCCTCCGCGATCGCATAGGCCAAAAACCTGGTCCCCTTAAATCCTTCTCCGTGATCGCACACAAGGGACCGCGATCGCATAAGCCAAACTCACCCCCTTCACCTTTCTTCTTCGCAATCACACACCTAAGGCTGCGATCGCATAGAACACCGGCAGCACCAGAAACCAGCAACAACAAATTCAGTACGAAATGCTCCGAAACCACCCCGAAACACACCCGAGGCCCCTGGGACCCTGTCCAAATCATACGACTCAGTCCCATAACACCTCACGAACTTGCTCGAGGCTTCAAATCACATCAAACAACGCCGAAATCATGAATCTCACTAAAATCCAACTTTATGAACTTTGAAATTTCTAACTTTCACATCCGATGTCGAAACCTATCAAATCATGTCCGATTGATCCCAAATTTTTCACGCAAGTCATATTCAACATTACGGGCCTTCTTCAACTTTCGGAATCGCATTCCGACCCTGATATCAAATTCTCCACTTCCGATCGGATTCTTAAAAACCTTCAAATATCTATCTTTAGCCAAAAGGCTTCAAAATGACCTCCGGACATCCGAATTCACTTCCGATCGCGCTCCCAACTTCAGAATCACCATACGGAGCTATGCCCAGACTCGGAATCCCAAACGGATGTCAATATCTATGAAATGCTCTTCAAGCCAAACTTAGGAAATTCCTTCAAAAATGCTAACTTCCACATTATACGCTGAAACGCTCCCGGGTTATCCAAAACCCGGTCCGGACATACGCCCAAGTCTGAAATCATCATATGAACCTGTTGGAACCTTCAGATGCAGATTCCGAGGTCGTTTACTCAAAATTCAATCTTACTCAATTTCTTCAACTTAAGGCCTCTGAAATGAATATTTTCCTTTCAATTCAACTCCGATTTTCCTGAATTTCAATTCCGACCATACGCACAAGTCGATATACCTGAAATGAAGTTGTTCATGACTTCCAACGCTGAATGACACGCTAGAGCTCAAAACGGCCGGTCGAGTCGTTAAAGTTTCCCCCACTTAAAGAGACGTTCGTCCTCGAACGCTCCAAGAACTGCTCTGGAGTTATGTGAAATCATTGTTTAGCACCTCGTGCACCTGCCCGTGCTACTTCAACCCCGCTGAGCACACAATCTTGATCAGATCTGAAGATATCCTCTTCTTATTCATACAATATGTTCCGAACTCGGTTCCAACACCTGAAATTCTCTACCATGCCTGATTCTAATATTTGAACACCGTATCAACTACCACACGAGGCACCAAAACAAAATTGCGTGCCTTTGCTGAATCAGCACCATACACTGCATGGTCCATCATCTGACCACAATAACGCTCCCTGAACCTTAATAGCCAGAATTCTGCGAATTTGATGCTCTCAAGGCACCTTATAAGATACGTTCATATATTCTGCTATAACGCTGACGATATCACCACAACGGATGAGACGTGTAGAAATTCATAACCATCTGCAGAGTTAACCACACGTTGAAATCTTTTCTCTAAACTTAGATCATCATCTCATTACAAACTAATAAGGGCAACTCCCTTGCAATATACTCGCATAATCCTATCACACCGATCCCAAATTTATAAATCTCGTCTCACCCAGTATGAACTGCTCAGATAACAATCACCCCAGGCATAACCAACAGTCTCACACGATGCCACAATGCACCAATAGGCCACTGTCATGACCCAAATCCTAATTCAGGCCGCGATGGCGCCTACTACCGGGTTAGGCAAGCCGATATGAAGTACACTAGGTGCTACCCATCCCATATAATCTAAACAAGTCAACACTTACCACTTTTAAACAACTAAACATTCTATGGCTTGGTGCGATAGTAAAAACTTGACTATGCCTAGCCAAGGTAAGGCATATATATAGATATACAGCCCAGTACCCAAAATATACATGACGTGTGTGCCAGGAACTAGTGTCACGGGCAACTATAGAATATACAATGACAACATATATATATAGATAGCCTCGGTATGAGTGTAAAAGACAGAGAATAAATAAAGGAACTCCAGGGTGCTGCCAGGCAGTCTCCAGGAAGGACAGCTCACCGTGGAGTATGATAACTCTGTCAATATCTATCACCAACCGGATAACCAGACGTACCAACCTCCGGACTTGTACAGTCAAGTACAGAAAATAAAAAAAAAAGAAGTGCAGCATGAGTACATATATATAAATATGTACCCAGTGAGTATCCCGTCTAACCTCGAAGAAGTAGTGACGAAGGTCGACTCGATACTCACTAAGGTCCAGCAGTAATAAAGTAAAGCAGGATGTAAGGAGAGCAGTAGACATGTAGCAGGGTACAAATAATAAGAAGATATCACAGAGTTCTCAAATAATTACTCAAACAATAACAACTTCCCTTTTAGTCTTTCTCAAACAATCGTCAAATCATAAGTCAGGAAACAATACCGAGCAGCCATGCGCACCGAAGAGTAAAACATTTGGCTGGAATCAGGGGGAAGAATAGCAATGCACTGCCGGGGATCGACCGGCCCGTACCAAGAGTGCATGCTTACCAATAACTCAACTACACACTGTCGGGGATCGACCGGCCCGTACCAAGAGTGCGTC
This sequence comes from Nicotiana undulata, assembly GCA_005239495.1. Lineage (NCBI taxonomy): Eukaryota > Viridiplantae > Streptophyta > Magnoliopsida > Solanales > Solanaceae > Nicotiana > Nicotiana undulata. The sequence continues at coordinate 21,885 of ML276488.1, read as the reverse complement.
CATCAGTGTAATCATATCATATTATATGTAACTTTGTCCATGCACTGTCAGGGATCGACCGGCCCATACCAAGAGTGCATTCTCAAGTAAGTCCCTGAGCACTGTCGGGGATCGACCGGCCCGAACCAAGAGTGCACTATATATATTCGTCGTGGCGTACGGCCCGCTCCCCTAAGAGTGGAAGGAATTACACGTCACTTACGGAATGTAACTTGCAAAGCGACAGCATACGTATACCAAATACTAGGTTCACTTCACATATCAAATCTTTCCAAATACTTAATCAATGAAATATTCAAGAAAACAATGCTACATCCAAGCAAGAATTATAACATATAAATCATTTCAAAGTAGAAGACAAGGCATGTTGTTATCCTAAAACTACCCGGACATAACTATAGTAGTTGCTACGTGCGGACTCTCGTAACAAGGTACGCACGCAGCCCCCGAATACAAACATATAACACATAGAACACCTATGGGGACAATATCCCTCTTACAAGGTTAGAAAGGAGACTCACCTCGACGAAGCACTACTCGGACCAACGACCGGATCAAGAATGCGCACGAAACTCCGAAACTACCCTCGACGGCTCGCAACTAGCCAAATATAGCGCAATTGAATCAATTTAGATACCAAGAGAAAGAATTAACAAGAATTTCCAAAGTATAGCATTCTTGAAGGTTTTTGAGATTTCGACCCCGGGCCCACGTGTTCGGATTTTGAAAAATCTCGAAGGAATGAATTACTCGAAGCCTAAGGATCGTAATTACATAATTTATTTAGGAATTCATGGCTAAAAATGGATAATTCACTAATAAACAAAGCCCTAGAATTTTCTACCCAATTTTCCCATGATTTGATATTTTAATAGGTAAACTAGTTGGATTTCCATAATTAATCCATGAATTTGGAGAGGAAATTACACTAACTTTGAGGAACTTGACCTTGGACAGCTTTTCCCTAGCTTTGAGGAGCTTTAATGGAGTTTGGGTATTGAAAATGAAGAAGAAAACCTGTAATTGGGCATTTAAATACTGCCGAGGAAATGCTTAACTGCGATCAAAACACTAGGCCTGCGATCGCGAAGGGCAACGGGACTGACCTCTGCGATCGCATCAGAGGTCCTGCGATCGCGATGAACAATTTCACCCGGCCCAGTTGCGACTCAATGCGATCGCATGAAAGGGCTACGATCGTGAAGCTTTGGGGCCCGAACCTATGCGATCGCAAGGGGAAGGCTGCGATCACAAAGAACAATCTGCAGCCCAGCAAAACCCTTCTCCACGATCGCAACCCACCTTCTGCGATCGCAGAGAAGGAAACCAGATAGAGAAATTTCTGGTTTTTCCAACTTAGCTCCTGGGGGTCTAAAACCCCTCCGAGCCCCTCGGGACCCCGTCCAAAAGCACCGGAAAGTCCGTATCATGAATACAGACTCGCTCGAACTTCTGGAACATGAAAAGCAACAACGAAACTCAAAATTCAATCCCAAAACCAAATTATTCAAACTTAAGAACTTAAGAATTCTAGAATTCGCTTCATTGCGCCGAACGGGTCTATACTACTCGGAATGACCCCAAATTTTGCAGAAAAGTCATAAATGACTATACGGAACTATTGCCGGTCCTAGAATTCTATTCGGACCTCGATAGCATGAAGTCCTATTCCAGGCCAAATTCTAAACTTAAGGAAATCCTGATTTCCATTTCGGGCGCCGAAACGCTCCCGGGTCATCAAAAACCCGAGCCGAACATACGCCCAAGTACGAAATCAACATACGGAGCTACTGGAGCTGTCGGAACTCGATTCCGAGGTTGTTTTCTCAAAATGTTGACCGAAGTCAAACTTGGCTAAATAGGACAACCTTAAGGAACCAAGTGTTCCTAAACCATCCAATTCATTCCCAAATCCCGAACCACCCGCTCCAGCGAGTCATGAAGCACGAGTAGCCGCTATGGAAGGTTTCATTTAAGGGAACAGATTCCTAATACGCGAAACGACCGGCTGGGCTGTTACATTCTCCCCCTTTTAAACAAACGTTCATCCTCGAACGGGTCTAGAATCGTACCTGGAGTGCTGAATAGTTGTGGATATCTGCTCCGCATGTCCTGCTCGGACTCCCAAGTCGCCTCCTAAACTCGTTGGCCCCTCCACTGAACCTTAATCGCAGAAACTGTCTTGGACCTCAACTAGGGGTCCTGCCTATCAATAATGGCCACTGGCTCTTCCTCGTAGCCCAACTTCTCATCTAACTGAATAGTGTTATAATCAACCACGTGTGAGAAGTCGGTGTGATACCTCCTAAGCATGGAAACATGAAAAACTGGATGAACTCCTGATAAGGCTGGAGGTAAAGCAAGCTCATAAGAAACCTCTCCAACCCGCTTCAACACCTCGAAAGGACCTATAAACCTGGGGCTCAGCTTGCCCTTCTTCCCGAATCTCATAATGCCCTTCACCGGTGAGACCTTCAACATAACCTTATCTCCCTCCATGAATGCTACGTCACGTGCCCGCTGATATGCGTAGCTCTTCTGCCTAGACTGTGCTGTACAGAGCCTCTCCTGGATAATCTTTACCTTTTCCAAGGCATCTCTCACAAGATATTTACCATATAGCTTAGCCTTGCCAAGCTCAAACCACCCAATCGGAGAACGACATCGCCGACCATATAAAGCCTCGAATGGAGCCATCTCGATGCTGGACTGATAACTATTATTGTATGCAAACTCCGCTAAAGGCAAGAACTGGTCCCACTGACCCCCGAAATCAATCACACAAGCCCTGAGAATATCCTCCAAGATCTGAACTATACGCTCTGACTGGCCATCAGTTTGAGGGTGAAATGCTAAGCTGAGGTCTATCTGAGTACCCATCTCACTGTGCAAAGCTCTCCAGAAGTGCGAAGTGAACTAAGGACCTCGATCTGAAATGATAGACACCGGCACACCATGCAACCGGACTATCTCACGAAGGTAAATCTAAGCGAGCCTCTCTGTAGTGTACGTAGTAGCCACAGGAATGAAATGCGCCAATTTGGTCAGTCTGTCCACAATGACCCAAACCGCATCAACCTTCCGCAAAGTCCGAGGCAACCCAACCACGAAGTCCATGGTGATACGCTCCCATTTCCACTGAGGGATGGGCATCTGCTGAAACAAGACTCCTGGCCGCTGATGCTCGTACTTAACTTGCTGACAATTAAGACACCTGGCCACACACTGAACAATGTTTTTCTTCATCCGCCTCCACCAGTAGTGCTGCTTCAAATCACGGTACATCTTCGTAGCTCCTGGGTGAATAGAATACCGAGAACTGTGAGCCTCTGCTAGAATCCTCTCCCTCAGGCCATCAACATTAGGAACACACAATCGGCCCTGGAGTCGCAGAACACCATCCTCGCCTAAAGTAATCTCCTTGGCCCTGCCCTGGACCACCGTATCCCGAAGCTCTGCTAGACGTGGATCATCAAACTGTCGAGCCTTAATCTCCCCCAATAGTGAGGACTGGGCAACCACATGAGCCAAAACTCGACGAGGCTCTGAAAGGTCCAATATCACCAAATGGTTGGCCAAGGACTGAATGTCCAAGGCTAAAGGCCTCTCCTTAGCTGAGATGTAGGCCAAACTACCCATACTTTCTGCACGCCTGCTCAAAGCATCCGTTACTACATTCGCCTTGCCCGGATGATACAGAATAGTGAGATCATAGTCCTTCAATAACTCAAGCCACCTCTGCTTCCTCAAATTAAGGTCCCTCTGCTTAAGCAAGTACTGCAGGCTGCGGTGGTTAGTATAGACCTCACAAGATACACCATACAAGTAATGACGCCATATCTTCAAAGCATGAACAATCGCCGCCAACTCCAAATCGTGCAGAGGGTAATTCTTTTAATGAACCTTCAGCTGTCGCAAACCATAAGCAATAACCCTACTATCCTGCATCAACACACATCCCAACCCGACGCACGAGGCGTAGCAATACACTGTATACACTCCAAACTCAGAAGTCAATGATAACACTGGTGCTGAAGTCAATGCTGATTTGAGCTTCTGAAAGCTCGCCTCACAATCGTCGGACCACTGAAATGGAGCATTCTTCTGAGTCAATCTAGTTAGTGGAGCGGCAATAGAAGAGAATCCCTCCATGAATCGACGATAATAACCCGCTAAACCCAGAAAACTCCTGATCTCTGAAGCTGAAGTAGGACGTGGCCAACTCTGCACTTCCTCAATCTTCTGCGGATCAACCTTGATACCCTCACCGGACACCACATGCCCCAGAAATGCCACAGACTCCAACCAGAACTCACACTTGGAGAACTTAGCATAAAGCTTTTGTTCTTGCAAGGTCTGAAGAACTACCCTCAAATGCTGCTCGTGCTCACCCAAGCTCCGTGAGTAGATCAATATATCATCAATGAAAACAATAACGAAGGAGTCAATATACGGCCTGAATACCCTATTCATCAAATCCATAAACGTTGTTGGAGCATTAGTCAAGCCAAAGGACATCACTAAGAACTCATAATGGCCATACCTGGTGCGAAATGCAGTCTTCGGGACATCAGAAGCCCGAATCTTCAACTGGTGATAACCTGACCTCAGATCAATCTTAGAGAACACACGAGCACCCTGTAGCTGATCAAATAAATCGTCAATGCGCGACAGAGGATACTTGTTCTTGATGGTCACTTTATTCAACTAGCGGTAGTCAATGCACATCAGCATAGACCCATCCTTCTTCTTCACGAATAAGACCGGAGCACCCCATGGCGACACACTTGGCCTAATAAACCCCTTGGCCAACAACTCCTCAAGCTGCTCCTTCAATTCCTTTAGCTCCTTAGGAGCCATACGATAGGGAGGAACAGAAATAGGCTGAGTATCTGGAGCCAAATCAATGCAGAAATCTATATCTCGATCTGGAGGCAAGCCTGGAAGATCTGAAGGAAACACATCAGGAAACTCTCGAACAACTGGCACTTAATCAAGGGTATGAGACTCGGCGGTGGTGTCCCGCACATAAGCAAGGTAAGACAAACACCCCTTCTCGACCATGTGCCGAGCCTTCATGAAGGAAATAACACGGCTGAAGGCACTGACTGAAGAACCCCTCAACTCTAATCTCGGCGACTCAGGCATGGATAATGTAACTGTCTTGGCATGGCAATCTAACACAACACGATGAGGAGACAACAAATCCATGCCCAAAATAACCTCAAAATCCACCATATCAAGTAAGAACAAATCAGCTCTGGTCTCAAGCCCGCAGAAAGTGATCACACACGATCGGTAAACCCGGTCTACCTCCACGAAATCGCCCACAGGAGTGGACACATACAAGGGAGAACCCAAAGACTCACAAAAAACATCCAGAGAATGAGAAAATAACACTAAAACATATGAATATGTAGACCCTGGATCAAATAGCACGGAAGCCTCTCTACCACAGACTGAAATAATACATGTAATCATCGCGTCTGAGGCCATTGCATCTGCCTGGCTAGAATAGCATAAAATCTGGCTGAAGCACCCGATGACTGAGCTCCCCCAAGACGAGCTGAGCTGGATGACCCCCTCCTGAATGGCCTCCCCCTCTAGGATGGCCCCTGCCAACCTGACCTCCACCCCTAGGTGGTCGAATTGCCGGTGCTGAACCCCTGGTTTGGTGACTCTGTTGTATGGCCTTGCCACGATTTCTGGGACACTGCCTGATCATATGGTCCAGCTCCCCACACTCGAAACAACCTCTATGTGCCATAGCATGCTGCCCTGAGGAAGAAGAACCCTGAATAACTGGAGGGCGGTAAGAATCATCTAGCATGGCATTAAAATAAGAGCCGAAAGATCTCGGATGTCTGGATTAACAGCTGGGTGCACTCTGGATAGCTAGTGGATGATAAGAGCGCTCTGGCATGGCACTAAATCGGGGCCTGACTGGAGCAACCCTAGGAGGTAAGGAAGGTGTTGCATAAGAAGGCCTGCTAGACTCAACACCTCCAAACTGACCCCTGCCCCTGGCTGGAGTACAACTGAAATCACTTGTGAACCTGGCCCTCTTGTCGTATTAACCCTGCTGACCTGGTTGACCCTGATCTCTGCCCCTCACACGGTAACCCTCGATACGCCGAGCTATCTCGACTACCAGCTGGTATGGAGTACCCATCTCCACCTCTCTGGCCATGGAGGTCCTGATGCCTGGATGTAAACGTGTTACAAACCGCCGAACTCTCTCTGCATCCGTGGGCAATATCATAAGGGCATGGCGGGATAGCTCTGAAAATCTCGCATCATAGTCGGTCACGGACATCTGCCCCTGCTCCAATCTCTCAAACTGACCCCGAAGCTCCTACCTCTCAGATGGTGGAATGTATCTGTCCAAAAATAACTGAATAAACTGCTCCCAAGTAACCGGTGGAGACCCTGCTGGCCTACTGAGTATATAAGACTGCCACCAGCGGCGAGCTCTTCCCTCAAGCTAGAAGGTCGTGGAATCTACCCCATGTGACTCTAGTATCCTCATGTTGTGCAGTCTATCCCTGCACCTCTCGATTAAATCATGTGCATCCTCTCCCCGCTCACCCCCGAAGGTCGGAGGGCGAAGCTGGGTCCATCTACCCAGCAGCTTCTGCTGGTCCATCTCTGCTACTGGCCTAGGCTCTGGTGCTGCCACCCCAGGCTGAACCCCAATCACTGGTGGAATATCTGGAGTACGATGTGCTGCCGCTGCTGGTCCCGTAACCTGAGCGGTAGGGGTCTGAACTCCCCTTCCTGCCTGAGAAGTAGCAGGATCTGATGGAAGTATACCCGCCTGTGACATAGTATCCATGAACCTCAGCATACGGCCCATGACCTCCTGGAAGCCCGGCGCCGTCATAAAATCAGCTGGTGGTGGATCCACTGGGGGCATCTCATCTTTCTCCTCATAAAGATCCTCAAACGGTGCGACCGGTACAGCTCTGGGACGCCCTCGCCTCATCCTAATAATAAGAGCCCTACCCCTGCCCCTACCACGGCCTCGAGCGGCGAGGGTAGCAGCCTCCCCTGGATACGGAACATGTGAAGCACGCGTCCTCACCATCTGTGAGAGAATAGAAGAACAGGTTTGAGTACATCATCGATGGGACGATAGGATATGAACAAAAGGAGTTTCTTAACGCCCTATAGCCTCCTGAAGATAAGTACAGACGACTTCGTACCAATCCGCAAGACTCTACTAGGTTTCCCCGTGACTCGTGAGAATACGTGAACCTAAAGCTCTGATACCACGTTGTCACGACCCAAATCCTAATTCAGGTCGCGATGCCGCCCAACAGTGGGTTAGGCAAGCTGATATGAAGTACACTAGGTGCTACCCGTCCCATATAATCTAAACAAGTCAACACTTACCACTTTTAAACAACTAAACATGTTATGGCCTGGTGCGATAGTAACAACCTGACTATGCCTAGCCAAGGTAAGGCATATATATAGATATACAGCCCAGTACCCAAAATATACACGACGTGTGTGCCAGGAACTAGTGTCACGGGCAACTACAAAATATATATATATATAGATAGCCTCGATCTGAGTGTAAAAGATAGAGAATAATCAAAAAACTCCAGGGTGCTGCCATGGAGTCTCCAGGAAGGACAGCTCACCGTGGAGTATGATCACTCCGTCAAAATCTATCACTAACCGGATAACCAGACGTACCAACCTCCGGACTTGTACAGTCAAGTACAGAAAAGAAAAAAAAGAAGTGCAGCATGAGTACATATATATAAATAGGTACCCAGTGAGTATCCCCTCTAACCTCGAAGAAGTAGTGACGAGAGGTCGACTCGATACTCACTAAGGTCTAGCAGTAATAAAGTGAAGCATGATGTAAGGACAGCAGTAGACATGTAGCATGGTACAAATAATAAGAAGATATCACAAAGTTCTCAAATAATTACTCAAACAATAACAACTTCCCTTTTAGTCTTTCTCAAACAATCGTCAAAGCATAAATCAGGAAATAATACCGAGCAGCCATGCGCACCGAAGAGTAAAACATTTGGCTGGAATCAGGTGGAAGAATAGATATGCACTGCCGGGGATCGACCGGCCCGTACCAAGAGCGCATGCTAATAATGTAATCATACCAAAGAGCTATGCACTGCCGAGGATCGACCGGCCCGTACCAAGAGTGCATGCTCACCAATAACTCAACTACACACTGCTGGGGATCGACCGGCCCGTACCAACAGTGCGTCCATCAGTGTAATCATATCATATCATAATGTAACTTCGTCCATGCACTGTCGGGGATCGACCGGCCCATACCAAGAGTGCATTCTCAAGTAAGTCCTTGTGCACTGCCGGGGATCGACCGGCCCGAACCAGGAGTGCACTATATATATTTGCTGTGACGTACGGCCCGCTCCCCTAAGAGTGGAAGGAATTACACGTCACTTGCAGAATGTAACTTGCAAAGAGGAAGCATACGTATACCAAATACTAGGTTCACTTCACATATCAAATATTTCCAAATACTTAATCAATGAAATATTCAAGGAAGCAATGCTACATCCAAGCAAGAATTATAACATATAAATCATTTCAAAGTAGAAGACAAGGCATGCTGTGATCCTAAAACTACCCAGACATAACAATAGTAGTTACTACGCGCGGACTCTCGTCACAAGGTACTCGAGCGGTGAAACGGGTAACTCAAGAAGTTGCTAAAACGGGTAACTCAAGAATTCACAAACTACCCAGACATAACAATAGTAGTTAAGAACTCAAGAATTCTAGAATTCGCTTCATTGGCCGAATGGGTCTATACTACTCGGAATGACCCCAAATTTTGCAGAAAAGTCATAAATGACTATACGTAACTATTGTCGGTCTCGAAATTCCATTTGGATCTCGATATCATGAAGTCCCGTTCCAGGCCAAATTCTAAACTTAAGGAAATCTTGATTTCCATTTCGGCGCGCGCCGAAATGCTCCCGGGTCATCAGAAACCCGAGACGAACATACGCCCAAGTCCGAAATCATCATACGGAGCTACTGGAGCTGTCAGAACTCGATTCCGAGGTCGTTTGCTCAAAATGTTGACCGAAGTCAAACTTGGCCAAATAGGCCAACCTTAAGGAACCAAGTGTTCCTAAACCATCCAGTTCATTCCCAAATAACGAACCACCCGCTCTCGCGAGTCATGAAGCACGAGTAGCCGCTATGGAAGGTTTCATTTAAGGGAACAAAGTCCTAATACCCGAAACGACCGGCTGGGTCATTATAGCCACAATTCGAACACGACACATAAGGAAACGACATCAAGAAGGGACTACCCGACTCACGCTATAAATATGAACTCTCCTCAGAGAAATAGGAAGTAAAACACAAGAATAATCATTATAGGAGTCTTGTTCAACATCACACTGTTTCGGCGCGTAACCCGATCCAAATAACATACCTGTGGCGGTGTGCCACCCGATCCCATCATAGAATTTACATAAAGAAATATATACACAGAGCTGAATTGCTCACTATTACAATTTACTGACATCAGTCACAAGCATGCTGAGTGCATAATACCATTCTGGGGAGACTGATAGAGCCATATGCAACAAAACTTAAGCACAACTGAGGTGCGATATATAATCTTAATTTCAAGAGCCATTCTGCTCACTTAACCTCATCTCCACGCGGAATCTCAACACATAAGAATTTATCAAGTCGTTTCACGCACGCACGGCACAATCATAATATCACATGAATTTGACGAAGACGGGACAACACCTGTTATCCCAATACCCCTTCTTGAGGAGCGCTATACAGAAATGAACACATCTGGCTCGCATGAAGCCCATAGTCTTGTTTAAATCCATTCATTTACTTCAAGCCGATTCTGCTCGCACTGAACTAGGCTGATACCCTTACATGGGTCCATAATAACCCACCTTTTTCTCATAATACACAAGAGCGATCATCATAGCAGGGACAAACACCCCACAATCCACAACCAACTGGACCAAACGCCTTTAAGGCATATATTCTCAATTAAGCAATATTGCATTTCCTTATACTTGGTCCAAATCTTCAATCAATCAGGTGACTACAAGTCACACTTACATAATCTTCCCGTGGTCACGCTCCCACGACTTTTCACACAGGTAGCCAGTATGCACATCCATACTACCGACCACCCTAAGGCTGCAAAACAATTTAATGACCTGTAATCAGGATACAAAGCCTCTTTTACCAAACACCGATCTCAGGTGACACTGAAGACAACATCAACTTATTCTAAACATTCAAATCCTTTGTTCTTGCTCCTCTAAGCCCGTGACATCCTTGTCAACACCGAACTGCAAATCTCAATTCTTACTTCCAGTACATACTGCTTACTGCACCTAACATGCCGATAAGGGATGGCCTAGGAATTCCATCATGACTCCTGAACCACTAATAGGGTAAACCCTTCATCACATATAGAAATCTTTCACTTGCCTCAATTTATGAAAACCATAACAGCATACAAGTGAGTTCTCATCATCACAATACATGCAAATCCTTAAGTAGTGGACTGAACCACCATAACCTTCTGGGATCTGCCTACACCTGACAGGCCATAGCACTTGAATGCTTCCAACTGAAATCTATTACGATGGACGACAAGCCCCACACATATCTGTACAAACCATACACATGCTCAATCATACCGAAGGAACTGATCACTGCCGAACAGGCACCGTTTCCTCATGGCTAACCAATCCATCTTCTCTTAATCATCTTTAATTGCCTCAAAGATAATAGTATCTCCTTTCAACTCATAGCAACTCAACCCTCACTCATCCCGAGTGACCTTGATTCACGAGACCATGCTACCTAAACTCCGCAACTCGTCTCACAACCTCCTGAAAATATTTCTACAACTCGGAGTTTATTTCTCTCACTCTTCCAACACTATCATGCGTGTTGAAGTAACATAGAACACTCCAACTAGTCTCCTTCTCCTCAGAGATTATACTGCAAAAGCTCGATTCTTAATCATATTGCTGCCTGAAACCCTTACACACCACGGTTTCAAACTTTCAAATTCATTAGAGCCGCTACTAAGAGTCACCCACTCTGGCGAGCCCCGGATACAATCAACTCCAAGGCTCTTCTAGCACATGAACATGCTCTTCAATGAAGCACGTGACTGAGTCACTACCCTTACAACTTGCCTATGTCTTAAGCACAAATTCTTAGTCTTCCAGAGCCTAACCCTGGTCCAATAGGACCAATTTGCACATTTTTCATCATATGCCATGCTCACTTACCGATTCACTCCTCTCTTTTAGTTGTAACAACTTGCCGATTCACAGGCAATTCCGCAATCCCATGAGGACGCAACCTTACAATCCAACTACAGGTGGTGGGACTCCCCCACTTATCCCAAAGCTACTCCTTATCCCACTCTAGACCCATGTTGGGATCCTTCCTCCCTTGCTAGCATGATCTTGCTCAACTAATCCGTCAGCCCTTCCGAATTTAGCATTCCCCAAATACCCAAAAATCCCTAGCATCATTCGCCCATTCTGCCTCCTAATGAATAGCCGCTATGATTCCTTACAGAGAACTACTAGCCATATCACCGCTATCATATACCCAGAAATACCTGCTAACCTATTCCTAGAAATACCCACTTACCTATTCCAGAAATACCTGCTACCCTATACCTAGGAATACCCACTAACCTATTCCCAGAAATACCTACTAACCTATACCTAGAAATAACCCACCTGCAGAAATCACCAACTGACACCGTCCGACAATATTGCGCTACACCTCTTATGCCATCAACACCCCATCCTAAGCCTGTTCTCATTCACCAGCTTTACCAGTTTGTCCGCCTCTCAGGGACATCTACTGAATGCGCCACGATATCCTCAAATTCACCTACCATATCGCATCCTTCCTCATCCCTAATAACCTTATCTTTGTTGCATCCAGCCTTCCGCCGAATAACCAACATTTTGGTTTAAGCTTGTGGACCTACTCCCTGTCCACAAAATTTTCTCAAATCACTTCAATTCCTCCTCAAGGCAGGACACTGCCTTACCACTGAACTCATAAGCTATACTTCCACTTCTTACTTAGTTGAACTCATTCATTTAAGAAATTACCCGACCTCTGTCTCTGACGCCGGGCGTTTAGAGATTTAGCCGCTACCTGACACTTCTCACATGACTTCCTTCATCGCATGCTTCTCAATTGCGGCCTCAATTCAATATCATTCTCTGTAGCTCTTGAACCACCAGATCACCACTACTTCAAACTCTCCGATGATCATCTTTCTTGAGCTGCCTTCATTAAAAGCGCTCATTCCATACATTAACCACCGCACACCACGGTCTATAACAGTTACTTCTTCAACACTGCTTCACAACACTCTATCCCAATGCAACCGAAGAACTATTGCACCGGCGAACTTACCATGTTCTATTCGATCAAATGGCGATACCACATCACAGGTGAATATTCCACCCTTCCCCATGACACCCAGCTTCGATACTTTATCAACCCAAACCGGATAATTCATAATCCAAATGCCTTTCCTCTACCGGAACTAAAATACTGAAATCTCGAAACCACACTCTGAGAAGACCTCCCTTCAAGCCATTCATCACCCCCAACACATGGGCAAGCATTCTACCTCCATATCAACATCGTGCGATAACCAATCAAAATATCATCACTATCCAAGCATAGCCTCAAGGCTCTCAGAAACACAGCTACTGAGCTGGAATAACATCTTATTCTTCTGCAGGGCGATAACAACAGTCCATTCGACTATGCATGAAAAACATCACGCACCGCATCTGTAGCCCCATTACAATTCCTCAAACTCTTGATTATAGGAAGCGCTTCGCGACATATAAGATTGAGTAGGAAGAAACATAGGCTTAAGCCTGAGAGGAATCAAATCGCACGATAAGATATCAAGAAGGGAAGTACGCCTAACAGCCCTGCAGTCTCTCGAAGATAATTACAAACGTCTCTGTACCAATCCGCAAGACTCTACTAGACTTGCTCATGACTCGTGAAACCTAGGGGAACCTAGAGCTCTGATACCACGTTTTCACGACCCACAACCTATGGGTTGTGATGGCGCCGGACACCACTGTCAGGAAAGCCAACCCCTTAATTAGTTGAAATACCATCATGTTTAACAATTTCGAAATCGTTGCCTTTATTGATTTTCATGATCAAATAAATAAACTTTTGTAAATTAAACACGATAGGAAGTCCATTTAATTCAATAAAACAAGACTCAACACATCCCCAGAACCCGGTGACACAAGTACATGAGCAGTTTCTAAGAATTTATACAATTATACAACTCTTGTCCGAGAAATAAATGGGACAAAAGCAATAGAGATACAATGTAAAGATATAGAAAGAAGGAGACTGTGTCAACTGCGGAATGCCTCTGGATGAATGCAGCCCGAGCAAGTCTCCAAATCAATCGATGAACTATGAAGATACCTGTGAAACAAAATGCACTTAAAGTGTAGCATGAGTACATATACATATATGTACCCAGTGAGTATCCCACCTAACCTCGAAGAAGTAGTGATGAGAGGTCGACTTGACACTCACTAAGGTCCAACAATATAAATAGGACAGAATATGCTGAAAGTAGTAGACATGTGAAGGCAGTTAAGCAGCAAATATATATAAGGCACTGAAATCCAAATAAATTCTGAAAATAAGTAAATAAGTAATTTCCTTTCTTTAAATCCACCATGGCGTATGGCCCGCTCCCATAAATGTATCTTTGAATCCGTCGTGGCGTACAACACGCTCCCATAAATGTATCATTAAACCCTCCGTGGCGTACGGCCCGCTCCCATAAATGTATCTTTGAATCCGCCGTGGCGTATTGCCCGCTCCCATAAATATATCTTTAAACCCTCCGTGGCATACGGCCTGCTCCCATAAATGTATACGAATACTTCTCAAATCCGTCGTGGCGTACGGTCCGATCCCATATATATTACAAATACTTTTCAACTTTCCCGTGGCGTATGGCCCGATCCCATATATATTACAAATACTTTTCAACTCCGCCGTGGCGTACGGCTCGATCCCATATATATTAAAAATATAAGAGTGGGGGAAATCACACATCGCTCGTGGAATGTCAATTGCGAAGCGGTCACATGCACACACAATATTCTTTCCTTTTCATAATACTTTCCATAAACAATTTCTTTCATACTACTTCCCGTAAAACAATCCCTTTCATATTATTTTCCATAAAATAATTCTTTTTATTTTATTTTCCGTAAAACAATTCCTTTCATTTTATTCTTTATTTCCGTAAAACAATTCCTTTCATTTTATTTTTCCGTAAAACAATTCCTTTCATTTTATTCTTTATTTCCGTAAAAAAATTCCTTTCATTTTATTTTTTTTCCGTAAAACAATTCCTTTCATTTTATTTTTTTTTATTTTTTAAAACAATTTCCTTTCATATTATTTAAATTCCATAAATCTTAGAGAAACAAAACTACACATAGCAGGATTTCATAACATACAGTTCATCCCAAGAAGAACACAAGGCATGATGTGGGGCCTAACAACCCGGACATAACAATAATAGCCGCTACGTACGGACTCTCGTCACTTGGTGCGTACGTAACCCCCACAAACAATTACACACAGCATGTAGAACACCTATGGGGACAGTTCCCTCTTACAAGGTTAGAAAGGAGACTCACCTCGCTCCG